>CAUYON010188708.1:0-13821 GCA_963573935.1 Arctocebus calabarensis | reverse complement strand
TTAGAGTGCTGTGGCATTACAGCTCACAGCAACCTCCAATTCCTGGGCTCAAGCGAGTCTCTTGCCTCCGCCTCCCAAGTAGCTGGGACTACAGGCGCCTGCCACAACGCCCGGCCATTTTTTGGTTGCAGCCGTCATTGTTGTTTGGCAGGCCCGGGCTGGATTTGAACCTGCCAGCTCAGGTGTACGTGGCTGGCGCCTTAGCCCGCTGAGCCACAGGCGCCGAGCCAGCCCGGTTTTTTTTTTGTTACAGTTTGGCTGGGTCTGGGTTCGAACCTGCCACCTTTGGTAAATGGGGTTGGCACCCTACTCACTGAGTCACAGGTGCTGCTCTTTGAGACTTTCTTGAAGCTCTTTGGTGTTAGCTTATCTGAGTGATCTTGGGTGGGAGCCAAGAGAAGTGTACCTAACTAACCTTGCCCCAGGAACCTCAGACCAGACACAAGGCTGACTGTGGGCCTTCTTTTCCAGGATAGTCCTGACCCTAAGCCCCAGCTGTAAGGTTGAGGGTGTATCTCAGCCCTGGACTTAGCAGGAGAGAAGCTGGGCAAGAATGCTTAGTGGAGGGTGCCTGGGTGTCAGTTAGTAACCTGGACATTGGACCCCGAGTTGGTAACAAGTCTGCTGCTGACTCTCTTTGGCACTTGTGGGCTTGAGACAAAAACATAGGGCACCTGCCCACTTAGTTTGTGGCTTTGGGAGGTGGATAGGCTCTGGGCACTAGTGGGGGCCGAGCATGAGTGGGGTGGGACCTGGCAAGGACACACATTTCACGTGGGCAGCTTTCTTTAGGTTTTTCTCCCCTGCTGGGTTCCCAATTCCTACAGTGGGCCCCAGCACCTAGTGGGCTGTCTGTGAATAGCTATTGAGTAAACAAAAGGAGTCCTTTACACTCCAGGATTATTGAAGCTGCTGACCCAGAGCACATCCCCATCCCTGCAGCCTGTAGCGGACCATCTTTTCTCCTTGACTCAGGTCCTCCCTCTGCTGGGCAGTTCTTTGGTCTCCCAAGCTAGGAAAGGGTGTGGAGGTGCCAGCCGGGTGGGCATGCTGTGGGTTAAAGCCTTGCAAAACAACAGTGTAGTTAATCTTTCTAATTTATTTTCCTTTTAGACCATGGGAAGTCTGTAGGCAGCAGCTGTTACCCAATTAAAATACAGATTAATATAAAAACAGTTTCTGGAATATAAAATAGAGTGGCTGTGTCCTTACACTTCCTTAAAATACCACCTAATAATGACTTGATGAACTACAGAAACCCACCTAGAGGAACTCAGCGTTCTTAAAATGAAAATTTCTTCCCTAAAAGGTGTGTATTACCATTCCATGTAAGTCGCTATGAGAAAATAACCTTCCCTCTTAGAGCCAGCAGTTTCTGTGAGTTGGGTATTTGGTATTCATTAAATGTAATTATGGTTTAATTGGAGTTTAATTCCCCCCTTTAAAAAAATAGGAAGTTTTCACACAAGTATGAGATACTTCTCTTTCTGGAAGTAGCCAGGGGCATGTTAGACATGATGATTTCCATTTTGTGTCCAAGACAAGGGGACCTCATGCCCTCAGATCCTTTTAGGCAGTCTATCCCTAGTCTGTGCTTCAGGGGTATTTTAAAACCAAAACAAAACAAAGCAAAACAACAAGCTAGTTTGAACCCAGGCCTGACCTGGGAGAGCCTGTAAGCTAGAAGTTCTCCAAACCAGATTTGGTCCATTAGGCCTTTTAGTCTTAGTTTCCCTGTTGGTTAAAGATGGTTCTGTTTCCTGCTTGGCTAGTTGGTATTGAGGACCCAGGTCTGCAGGCTGAGGGACAGACACATCTGCAGGCCCTCGCTGATGTTCACTGATGATGGTGAGATGTGGCAGGGGCCACACTGGACATTGAAGCTCAGAGGAGGGGTGGACTTGAAACCAATGGTGCCTGTTCTGTATGAGCACTCCCCAAGTTTTATAGGAACTTCTGTGAAGCTAGGAGTTGAATTTAGATTATAATTTTTGGAAAATTATTGGGCCTGTTGAATAAAAAAAGCATGTAAAATAATTTTTTTTTTTTTGCAAAATGCAAGCTGAAACCAGTATGAGAACATACCTTGTGGCCAGTAAGTATATGTGTTTACCTTTATTTCAGGGCAGGATTTTGTGGGAGAAGCTCTTACTGTGCCCTAAGGCACATACACTATTTTAGTGTGCCTTAGGACACAGTGCCTATTTTAGTCAAGTTCTGAGCCTAAAGCTGTGCCAGGTCAGAGGACTTTACAGTAGAAGGAGAAAAACAGAAAGTAAAGCATCCAATTTAGCGTTGAGTGTCTATGCCCTGGTTTTCCACCCATTGGCTATGTCTCTTTTCTTTCAGCTCACTGGGATTATTCAAGCCATGGTGGATGGTCAGCCAAGCCTGCAGCAAGTGTTGGAGGTAGGTTGAATGACCTTTAATTCCTGACCTTTGACCCCTTCCTGCTACCTTACTCTCCCTCCCCTCCTGAGAATGTAGCCGTGTAATTTGACTATGATTATGGCTTGATTATGATAACATTTGCTGTCACATCAGTGACATGCTGTTGAGAGTATTGAACCATTGATCTGTCATCTCCAGCTGTTCCTGTCAGGGTTACTGACAGGATGTCCAACTGCTGCCAGGAGTCAGACGCAGGGGCCCCCACCCCTTTCTGGCTCATGGCCCTGTCCTGCCAGTGCTCAGGGAGCCTGTGGGGGGCTTGGGGAGTAGGGGAGCTGAGCTGTGGCATCGCAGGACTTACCTCCGGGACTGGAGGTGTTTTTGTTTAGCTTTAGTGTTGGCTTCTTGTGGCATGTGAGCACTTCATTAACTCACCTAGAACTCCCCATCGATGGCTTTTGTTTGCTGTGAGTTCCTCCAGGAGCTGTGGCTGGGCCCGCTTGCCCCACTGCAGCTTGCTGCTGGATGTATTGTGCCTGTCAGGGGTGCAGAGGCTGCACTGGGTAATGATTCCTAATCAGAATAATTACAACAATTGCCTATGTGAGGGAAATCAAATTAAAGACTTTAAAACCCTTGGCAGAGACCACACTTCTAGGATGTTCTCCTCGGGGAGTTGGAAAAGGTTAAGATGCTGCTTCTTGTACTCTAGCCCAAGAGAATAGGAAGGGCAGTGCTTGGCCTCAGCTTGTCTCCCACCCTGCTCTGGCCTGGAGGTTTTCATACGGGGAGAAGGTCCCCCTCCCATATCCTCTATAGGTGGAGGGAGAAGAGAAAAGGCTTGTGGATCTTTATTTAGGTGCTTTAAGAGAAAACAGAGTATCTGGAGGAATACAGGGCACATTTGCATTGGAGGTAGGCAGCTAGAGGAGGTGGGCTAGTGACAGGGACAGGGCAAGATACCTTCCTTTACCCAAGAGATCCTGTCATAGGGGAAAGAGATGCAGACTGGATTTCCTGGGGCTCCTCGGGGTGAACCAGGGTCAGAGAGACAGGTTTAGGTTCACTTCAGTGTCAGAGTACACTCCCTGTTCCTGGGAGTATGGGAGCCCCGGCTCTGTAACCAGTCTGGTTAAGTCAGGGTTGAATGGTAAATGATGAAATGAGCTCTGAGGGGCCTCTTAGCCCCATGGATCCTCTTTTTTTGAGGGGAGATTTGCTTTGATGACTGAGAGAGCTCCTTAGTTTTCCCTGCTCCCTGTCAGACCAGACTCCAGGAGGAGGGGAACCCATCTTCCCTATGTCCTGGCCAGCTTCCCCAGCCAGGAATGGCTCCCGAGGAATGCCAGAAGACACAGGAGTCCCTGCTACCTGTGGCTGGGATCCTGGGAAGAGGAAGCTGTTGAGGTTATAGTTTTTTCCTCAGTGGCCCCAGCTGAAGAGGAGAGCTCCAGGCCAGCTCTAGAGTGGGGTGCTCAGAGGATTCTGAGTCTCATCCAGGAAGCTACTTTCTGCTATTTCTGCATACTGCATGTCTGAGGGGGCAGATTCCTGGCATCATTCTGAATAGGTAGTTGCTGGCATTTGGGGAGATCAGACCAGGCTGTGCTTTGTTTTAATAGCCCTGAGTTGGTTATAGAGCTAAAGAGGTAATTTTTGTTCTAACTATGGTCCTGAGTAGGAAACCAGGTAGATGTTTGCCTGACTCATTTGTTGTAAGTAGAGCTCAGGCAGGGCCCCTAGACATTTAGTAACTGGGTTGGCTGGCCCACCTGATATGATTGTCTTGGTGTTTCTTCCAATCCTTTATTCATTTAAGCAGAGAGGAGAAGGAAAAGGACAGGCCTGATTCCAAATGTAGTATCATTTCCCTAGATAGGCTTATAGTAAAAGGTGCTGACCAAATATCTGCTGTGTGAGGGATGACTTGGGTCCTAAGCTTGCAGGGACCCCGGTGAGTGTTAAGTTTTCCCATGGTGAAGGCCTGGTCTTTTTGGAGTGTAGCCTCTTGAAAGTTCTGTTCTGACCTGCTCTCTTCCACTATGTAGGAATTGGGGCATTAGGGTGCCCCTCTAGCACTTACTGGGGCACTTACTTTGGGGATGTAAAGTCAATGAGTTGGAGTTCAAGGGAGCTCCAAGTTTGCTTTATATCTTTAGAATTTTTCTTTTTTTTTTTTTAGAGATAGGGTCCTACTTTGTTACTTAGGCTGGAGTGCAGTGATCACAGCTCACTATAGTCTATAGTCTCAAACTCCTGGGCTCAAGTGATCCTAAGCCTCCTGAGTAGCTAGTAGTACAGGTGTACACCACCACACCTGGCTAATATATTTTTATTTTTTATTTTTTTCTAGAGACAAGGTCTCAGAATGTTGAGATCCTCCTGCCATGGCCTCCCAAAACGTTGGGATTATAGGCATGAGCCACCATGCCTGGCCAACCTTACCTCTTTTTTTTTTTGTAAAGTCTGCCTTATTTTCTCTAGGTAATCCTGGGTAAAGGATTTAGGGGAGTGTGTGTATATATTCATATGTGTGTGTCTGCAAGGAGTTGGGCCAAAGCGACTAGGGGGACAGACCATGCAGCAGTAGAAGGTCCAGAGTTTAGCTTCTGGGGAGACACAGCCAGGATATGATCTGTGCAGTCTGGGAGCAGCTCTGACATTCGGAGTGATATGACTGCTCAGCCATGGGACTCAATAGGATCTTTGGCCTCACTAAGCACTGCTTTAGCCAGGGCCAGGCCTTCAGCATCTCTAAGGTGCCCAGAGAGACTGCCTACCTGCTAGAAGTAATGGCCTGTCTATTACCTGCTGAGCAGATCAGGCCCTTCACAGTCTGGCCTAATCTAGTCCCTCAGCCTCATTTCCTGCCCCTCTTTTCCATATGCTATGGACTTTGATCACACTAAACTCTTACCTGTTCTGGTTTCCATTCAGTCAACAAATACCTCTTGAGTAGATACTGTGTTGGATGAGTATTAAAACATTGAATAAGATGGAGACCCTGCCTTCATGATGCTTATAGTCTGGGGAGGAAGGCAGACATTAAAGAGATAATTGCTTCTCAAATATAAAATTATTGTGCCTCTGCCTTGTCAAGCAAACCCAACCATCAAGTCCCTAGGTCAATTGTCTTCTTTGTGAAGCCTTTCTGACTCCTTTCTCTGTGAAAGGTGGAGCTAGCCATTTCCTCCTCTTGGCCCTATGGCACTCTGTTCACGTCTCCATTGCTGCATCTATTGTGTTGTATTGTGATGATCTGCCTTTCTCCCCTTCTCAGCCTACTACTATTTTGTGGGTAGGCACTTAATTAATCACATTTAATCCTCAAAACAACTCTGAGATTAATCATCCTATACCATTTTATAGATGAGGGAAACTGAGGTTTAGAGGGGTTAAATGACTTCTGATCAATGATACAGCCAGGATATGGGGAGAGCCAAGAGTTGGAACCCAGGTGTGTCTGAATTTCAGTCCTGCATTTTTAGCTACTATGTGAGATAGCCTTAAAACAAATAATCCTCTTGCATGAGTAGAAGCAGAGGTGTGATCTATTGCACTCCCTGTCCATGCCTGGGATCTTCTGAAAAATAGGAAATGCTTCATGAAGTCTTTATAATTCTCTGGCTATATACTGTTTAGAGTATTTGTACTTCCAGTGTGAGTACAAATAATAAAACAAATCGAAGGGATGACGAGAAGGAAAAACTAACAGTGTCTTTAGGAGCATTTTCTTTGCCTGTGTAGGAATTGAGGTGAGCCTTCAAAATAGTGTGCTGAGGGTGGCGCCTGTGGCTCAGTGGGCAGGGCACCTGCCCTGTATACCGAGGGTGGTGGGTTCAAAACCAGCCCCAGTCGAACTGCAACAAAAAAATAGCCAGGCGTTGTGGCGGGTGCCTGTAGTCCCTGCTACTTGGGAGGCTGAGGCAAGAGAATTGCCTGGGCCCAGGAGTTGGAGGTTGCTGCGAGGTGTGTGATGTCATGACACTCTACCGAGGGTGATAAAGTAAAACTCTATCTCTACAAAAAAAAAACAAAAAACGTGCATTGTGCTCAATTTGAGTCATCAATCAGCAAGAGGAGAAATACAAAGCTTGATGGAGGGTAGGGGAGACAGTTTATGAACTTTTAGCAACCGGAGCAGGCAGCACTATCCCAGGTGTCAGGATGGGGCTCCAGCCCTGAGAAGGGAGCCTCTTCTGAAAGTGAAAATTTTCTTTACTTTCATTTGCCAAATAATCCAGTTCATAAATTTGGTTAATAAACATTTGGTGGAGGGTTAAATGAACAAATGAATGAATGAAGCTGTGGGTTAGAGTCCCTACTTGGGGCCTCTTCTTAGCTTGTTATCATGGCCCAGGATAGCCTGTGTTGGTGCTGCTAGGCTAGGCCTTTGTCTGAGAACTAATGATTGAGTAACAGGGAGGTCAGAGCAAAGTATTTGCACCGACCTGCTGGGATCTGGGGCAGGTTGCCAGACAGTGGGGGGCTGGAGGGTTCCCTCCTCACTTATCCTTGGGTTTGTGGTATCTTCCTGAGGGATCATCCTCCAAGTGCCTCCGAAGTTCCAAGCCAAGGCTCAGCACCCAGAGTGGAGCCATGGCTGGGTAAGATTACAATTTTCTCCTGCTCTGAATACAAGTAGCTTACCTGCGTTTTACTGTTGTGGCTTTTCACCGGCTCAGGGGAAAAAAAAAAAAAAAAAAGGAAAATCTCATCTGTTCTTGTGTACTTTTCAGAGGGTCGATGAGTGGATGGCGAAGGAAGGACTCTTAGATCCAAACGTCAAGTCAATTTTTGTCACCTGTGGAGACTGGGACTTAAAAGTCATGTGAGTATGAGAAGGGTTTCTTTGCTGGCAGAACTTGGAATCTGTGGGACCAGGTCTTACTTTTTGGAAGCTTAAATGTTCAAACCTGCAGGGCACTTATGTCAGGGCTTCCCAGGGTCCTTGAGGCTACTAGGGCTAGAAGAGAGTTGGAAGCCCTGCCTCTGCCTCTCTGAAGCAGGATGTGTACAGGTCAAGACTCTACCTGGATTGCTGCTATTGGTGCCTTCCTTCCTTTGCCAAGTTTCCCTGCTCATGACAGCCCTTTGAATTGTTGGGCTCTATGTTATTGCCCTGGAAGGAGAGAGTTAAAAGAGGATCTTGAAAAAAAAATTTTTTAAACCAATACCTAGTATATTCCTCCATGTAATGAGAAATAGTAACTTATTTATCAACCCTATAAAGTAGATACTATTATAACTATTTTATAGGTGAGTAAAGTAAGGCACAGAAAGATTAAGTAACTTGCCTAAGAACACATAGCAAGGATTCAAACCCAGGCAATCTGGCCCCAGGGTCCAGGCTCTTAACCATTATACTATGCTACCCTTTTATCTGACTTTCAAGACCCTGGTGAACCAACTGAGAGCCCAGTGGTAGGATGAGAGAAGCCTACTGCTGGGAGTCAAAATCACACAAACAAAAAAACAAACACTAGTTGCCTCCTTCTTCCTTTGTCCCCATTAGTTTTTTTCTTTGTCTCCTGACCCTGCCCCAGTTTTGGAAGACAGAACTGGCTCCTTTGCTGGGTTGACACTTCTGTATTTTGTCTGCCTTCACAGATACCTGGCTTCATATAGCCCCCAGGGAACGGTGGAGGTGGGGGGGCACTGTTTGCTGAGGACCAACAGAATCGATACCTTTGTGTTCTTTGTGACTGAGGGCAGCAGCAAGCATCTTGTATTGTGTATATGTGTTTGAACCTTTGAGCATAAGGTAGAGTGTTGGTGAGGGATGGGGAATAGTGGCCCTGGAGTGACATTTCCTTCCATATCAGACCTGAGACCAGGTCTCACCAAGGCCTTTTGGACACTGGATGTTGAGATGAAGTTATGCACCCAGGTAACTATTGAACCTCAACTCTCTAGATGAGACAGGAGGAAGCACAAGGCCAGATCACAGAAACACACATGAACCTCATCTCCTATGCCATTCAAGTTGTGTATACACACTGACTACACACCTCTGGTTTTACTCCAGAGGGTGTCTATACTCCCAGATGCCACCTATTTGTTAGGGAAAGTATGCAGGCTGGGACTAGTAGCACATGTGAATTGGGGAGGGTCCATGGAGAAGGTGAGGAGGAGGAGGGCTGCTATTGTTGTTTGTGCTGTCCTGGAAAGCTTTGAGCCCTTTAAGCTGGGAAGGGACCTAATGTGGAGCTCTGCAGCCCAAGGGAAGCTTTTCAGGGTAGGGTTGGTTTCAGGCTGACACAGACTTCTGGCATACATGAGGCCCAGGAGGAAGGCTCATTAGCCCAGTCCAGAGGTCTAGTTCCTCTGAATACCTTTTCCAAGACTTCTACTCTTCTAATCTTTTTCACTCTCAGGTTGTTCATCGTCCAGACACTTGAATTTCAGATTCCTCTGTTGTAACTCTGCGTGGTGTGACCTATATATGTATGTGAAAATTTTTTTTGCCTGATGTTAAAGACTACCTGGCTGGGCCTCCCAAGCTTGGGGCTGATCTCCCCATGAGTTGGAGAGGGAATTCACAAGATGTTGTCTTCTTTGGGTCTGGCCTATTCTCGCCCACAGCACTAGTCCACACCTTGGGCCTTGCACCGATGTTGAGGACTTTGGAGACTGCTTGGCATATTCACAGGAAATGTCATCAAGAAGAGGGATTAGGTGGCAGCGCCCATAGCTCAGTGGGTAGGGTGCCAGCCACATATACTGAGGCTGATGGGTTTGAATCCGGCCCGGGCCAGCTAAAATCAACAATGACAACTGCAACAACAGAAAAATAACTGGGTGTTGTGGCAGGCACCTTTAGTCCCAGCTACTTGGGAGGCTGAGGCAAGAGAATCACGTAACCCCAAGAGTTTGAGATTGCTGTGAGCTGTGATGCCACGGCATTCTACCGAGGGTGACGTAGTAAGACTCTGTCTCAAAAAAAAAAAAGAAGAAGAGGGATTAGGTTGGGAATCCAAGCATATCTGAAAGGAAACCAAATTTTAATGCGCACATATCTTATCTCATTCAGACCTCTTAACTACCCTTTCTGGTAGGCAGTATTATCTCATTTATAGATGAAATAAACAAAACAAAACAATACAAACAAAAAACCCCTGGGACTTGGAAAGGTAAAAACTCATAACCTAGACAGAATTGAATTCTAAGACCTTCTTTAGTTTTCAAAAGAGATGGGTAGGGTAGATTTTGGTGACTGCTTTGGGTTTGGACTGGGAAGGCTAGTGAATTTCTGGAAAAGTGTGCAGGGTGGAAGCAGGTGGCTGGGGGAGAAGAGCTCTGGGCTGCCTCTTAGAAGCAGAACTCTGGGTAACTGCTGGGAAGGCTCTTAATTAAATGTGTAACAAAATAAAAACAGCCATAGAGGAAACCTAAGTAGTTCTGCGTGACACTGAACACTTATTGGTGTTCTGGAAGCTTTCATCAGAACCATCACCTTTTTATGCACCTGATAAAGGCTGCTGATGAGCCTGACAAGAATGGTGTTAAATTGACACTCACAACTTGTTAGTATGTAGCTTACTTCTTATTTTGAATCCATTTTCAGATTTAACTAAGTCTAAGGATTTCAGCAAATGTTTTCATTTCACACTCTTTCTGGTAGCCACAGACCCTTCTCATTGCTGTCCTTAGCTCCCACCGTCCCCCATTAGACTCTCGCAATACAGCTTCATATCACTTTGTTAGAAAGGACCTGATTAGTGAAGCACTGAGAAATGGAAACTGAAGTGGCAGCAGAAATCCCACTAGAGAAAAGAAATCTGCTCCCATCCTGACAAAATCATTTTGCGTCCATCTTTGATCAAAGCTGGATGAGTTGATACTTCAGGTTTACTTGGGCTTTGATGCTGTAGTCACAGATCCTTCGAAGGTAGGCTTTTATTTAGTGGGTACAATTTTAATTTTTCCTCTTAAGTTTTTTAAGAAATGACACGTCATGTGTTTTGCCCTTGGTCAGCTTGCCTTTTGTACATGGTCTATCTTTCCTTCCCACCTGGTGTTTCTTAAAGCTCCCTATGGTGTTTAGTCTTGTTTCTCTGCTTACTCAGCTAGGGAATGACTCTTTCAAGGGGTTCATATTTGGCATGATGGGGGGGTGGGGTAGAGCTGGTGTAGAGTGAGGAGTGACTCCTGCACAGACACCCACTTGAGGAACTTAGATTTTATCATGTAGCTTAAAGATTCAGGTTCAGGAGCTGAGTAACATAGTGTGGTAGAGAAGCTAGACCAGGTGGATTGTGGGTTTGAGAAGAAGAGTAGGTCAGGAAAAAGAAAAGACTGCCAGGAAAGAGTACCCTGGGCTTGGTATAGTTTGGGAAGAGGACCTTCTGGAGAGGGTCAGGGTAATCTGGTGCTGCATTGTCATGGAGAAAGAACCAGGGGCTTCTCTGGGTTTGGTGAGAGGGTCCTCAACTAAGGTTCCAGCCTTAGCTTTGGAATGTGAAGTTTTCTTCTGCTGGAGGTTGGTATAAATGCTGGGCTGGCATTTGACTTCAGTTTTTTCCTTGCCTTCCTGGGTGGATGTGTGTACTATACCCTTCTGCCTGTGGTGCACACATGTGGATCTGGAGCACTTCAGGTTTTAGAAAGTCTGGAGATTGAAAGATACTTGCCCAGATTAGGTATCCCTGTTGGACCATGTCCTCAACAGGGGCTACTGAGTGCAGTCAAGTGGTCAAGGCCATTGACGTGAGAGGCTGCTGTTACCTGGAGTGAAGGCACGTTGATGGAACCATACCTCTGGCGAGCACTGAGGTGGTGACCATCCTGTGGGTTTTGGAAGATAGTTGAAAGGGTGACATCCTTGCTGCTGGTCAGGCTTGTTTCCTTGGCATCATTCAGAGAAGTTGACTACTTCATCCTCCTTGAAATAGTTTATGTTTAATTTTGTTGTGTCTTCTGTTTCTCTGGCCTTTCCTCAATCACTCTGGCAGACATTTCTTTCCTTTTTTCTTACTTGTTGGTGTTTCTTTGATCTGTATTCTAATTATATTTTCTACACTTTCATACTTACCAGAGTGATCTCGTCCTTTGATATCAGAATGATCTCATCTGTCTTCTGTATGCTGATGTCTTCTCATTTTTTTCTCCACCTGTAGAAAAGAAATCTCCATCTGCTACCTCAACGCCAAGCCTGTACCTCCACTTACATGCCCACAGCTCAGGGGTTATTCTCCCTGCACCCTGTCCCCCAGCATTCCCTCAAATGATGACTGGTTGTTCTGTCAGAAATCTGAGAATCTTTCTTTCTCTAGCCACAACCAATTAATTGTCAAAGCCTGTTGCTTCTGGCTCCCAGAGGTTTCTCAAATTCATTCCCTTCTTGCCATCTCCCTGCCACTCTCCTAGTTAAGATGATCAGATTCTTCTTGATTACTACAGAAACTTTCTAGCTAGTCTCTTTGACTCCTGTCTTACTGCTACTATTTTGTTCTCCTAATTGTAGCAGATTATATCACACCTCTGCCTAACGCTCTTCAAGGTTTGCCCTGGCCTTCAAGGCAAAGTCCATAGTTTATTGAGTCTGTCAAGGCAGCTTCACTTGTCAATATGCATCTTCCACAGCCACATGCTGCAGCTGGCCAGTTCCTGATGATCTCTCTCTTTCTCTTTTTTATTTTTTTGGAGACAGAGCCTCAAGCTGTCACCCTTGATAGAGTGCTGTGGCATCACAGCTCACAGCAACCTCCAATTCCTGGGCTCAAGCGAGTCTCTTGCCTCTGCCTCCCAAGTAACTGGGACTACAGGCGCCCGCCACAACACCTAGCCATTTTTTTTGGTTGCAGCCGTCATTGTTGTTTGGCGGGCCCGGGCTGGATTTGAACCCGCCAGCCCAGGTTGAGCCGCAGGCGCCGAGCCCTAATGATCTCTCTTAACTTCCTTCTCTAAGTACCTTCTTTTGTGTTTCCAGAGCACATATACCTATTTATAAAATTGTATTGTAGCTGCCTCAACTTGTCTGTCTCTCTCATTAGCTTATGAGCACATGGTAGCCTGGGGATGAAGCTCAGCATATAGTAATTATTCAATAAATACTTGTTGAATAAATGAAAACTAAATAAATGGAGTGTTCTCATGAAATGTCTGCTCAGGAGAAATAACAGAGGATATGCAGTGGGTAGGCTCAGAGAGCATTAGTTGACAGTGTACAGAACACGTGGACTGGAAGAGGAAATCTTGGGCCTTGTCGCACCAGCCTGCATGTGATGAGTGAGGGGACTAGAATGTACCGCTAATGTCAGGAAACTCGTGGATTTTTTTCACTGTCAGTTTGTGCACTGGGTCTTCTGAAGGAGGTACTGGGTGAGATAGCCTGCAGCCTAGGCCAGGGAGGAGGAGCGTGGTCCCCGAAGCAGTATGAAATACTTTCTTGAGAGATTTGTGTTTTCAGAATTGAGAGTTGAGACTCTTCTGGAAAAGTGAACATCAGAGAATAAAGATAACCAGTGTTTAATGAGCATCATTACATACCAGGAACCCTGAAACCAGGAATTTACACATATTATTTAGTCCTTACCAGGACCCTATGAAATGGGTTCTTCTTATAACCTTTTTTTAACAAATGAGGAAATGGGGGCCCAGAAAGGTAAGGAATTTGTCAAGAGCATACAACCTGTTTATAGCAGGGCAGGGATTGGAACCTAGGCGTTATGACTCCAGAGCCCATGTATTTATCCATTGTCCCATCTGACCTTTGGCTTCTGTTCTTCATGGTCCATGGCCTAGTGATGTGATGGGAATGCCCTTCTTCTCCTTTATCAGCACTGAAGGCAGAGCCTTGGGAGATTCTCTGCCATTCTAGGTTGTTGGTTCCCACTCTGGTGTTGGAGATTTGGACTGTCATGTTCATTTTGCATATCAAAATGAACCTGGGTGGCCAGGAGATGAGGTCAGAGGTGATTTGAGGCTTCCCTGAAAGCCTTTTTACAGGGTTACAAATAAACAAATCCTCAGATCTGTTTTAAGGAAACCACAGCCAGCTTGGTGCCCATTGCACCAGTCACATACATTGAGGATGGGGGCGTCGAACCCCGCCCGGGCCAGCTGAACAACAATGACAACTGCAACAAAAAATAGCTGGGTGCCTGTAGTCCCAGCTACTTAGGAGGCTGAAGCAAGAGAATTGTGTAAGCCCCAAAGTTGGAGGTTGCTGTGAGCTGTGACGCTACAGCACTCTACCAAGGGTGACATAGTGAGACTCTGTCTCAAAAAAAAAAAAGGAAACCACAGCCATCATCACTTTGGACACCGTTATGCTGCATTTATGTTTGGAAGCACATGGAGCATCTCATTGTGTCAGTAAGCTCTCAAGAGTCTTGCCCTTTGCCCATGAGTGTGCTAGTTGGTCCCAGACTGAGCTACTTCATCTTTGATTAGCAGCCTGCTGGGGGAAGGGGCTTGGGTAAGAAC
>CAUYON010188706.1:0-18101 GCA_963573935.1 Arctocebus calabarensis | reverse complement strand
CGGAGTGGGAGAGACGGAGATGGGGGTGGGGAGGACGGGGCGGGAGAGACGGAGATGGGGGTGGGGAGGACGGGGCGGGAGAGGCAGAGCTGGGGGTGGGGAGGACGGGGCGGGGAGGACGGGGCAGGAGAGACCGAGACGGGGGTGGGGAGCATGAGGGGGACAGACGGGGGCCCGAGCCCAGGCCAAGGAACGGAGTGTGCAGGCGGTGCTTCCACTAAGGTGGCCCATGTCAGGAATGTCCACCCGGCTTCACCTAGGTCGGAGAAACCCCCAAGAATTCATTCCGCTAAGTTCGTCCTCAGCAGCGCACCAGACCGTGAACTGACTTCTCGCCGCCCACGCCACCCCCGCGGCCCGGCGCCCGCCCGCTCACCTTCAGCACCAGGACCTCCAGCATCGTCGCGGCGCCCGGGTCCCCCGGCCCTCCCCACAGACGTCGGCGCCTCGGTCGTCCGCGGCTCAGTTTCCGCGCCCCGTTCACCCACGCGGACCCTCGGGTTCCCCCGACAGCCCTGCCCGCCCCGCCACAGCCGAGGCGACGCGTTCAGTCCTCAAACTCGACGCCGCGGGCGCTCTCGGCACCCCCCCCGCCTGGCCTCGGGCCTCCCGCACCACACCCAGGCGGCCCACCCGCGACAGCACCGCAACGGCCCTCTGCGGCCCGCTCCGCGCAGGCCTCGAGCCGCTGGAGACCGCGTGGGGCGTCCAACGGCCGGACGCGACGGTACGCACGGCGCTGGGGCGGGGCTGGCGCTGAGGGGCGGGGCGGGGCGGGGCGAGCGCCGAGGGGCGGGGCGGGCGCCGAGGCGGTGTGAGGAGGGGCGAGCAGGCACCGGTGAGCGGACCCCCACGGCCGCAGTTGGGGTAGCTCAGGGCCTGCGGACCTTGGCGGGCAGCTCCCCTGCCCATCTGTATGATGGAGGTCGGGACTCCCCTGTCCACTGCCTCTCGGGTCCGGAGGGACAGAGGGGCCTGCCCGGAGGCCCTTTCCTAACGAATCCCTCTGGGCCCGCCTGCACCCCTTGGGCACTAGGAAGAAGATGCGGGTTGGCCACTGATCCCTGGGCCTTCGTGACCTCCCAGCAACATCCCCACCTGCCCTGCGCCTTCTGGAAAGGTTTCCGGTTCTGGCTTTTTCTCCCTAGCTGGCTGGACAGGCTGCCCAAGTCTATCTCAGACAATTTTGTCACCACCAAAAGTCACAAACTGCAGCCTCATGGACCTGGTGCTGCCTGGACCTGTGTTATGTTTTTGAGGTAGTTCAGGGCTCTTTGAACAGTTTTATGTTTATGTTATATTCTTATCTAAAAACTAGGACTCGGCTTGGCGCCTGTGGCTCAATGGCTAAGGCACCAGCCACGTACACCTGAGCTGGCGGGTTCGAATCCAGCCTGGGTCCACCAAACAACAATGTCGGCTGCAACCAAAGGATGGCCGGGCGTTGTGGCAGGCGCCTGTAGTTCCAGCTACTTGGGAGGCAGAGGTAGGAGACTCGCTTGAGCCCAGGAATTGGAGGTTGCTGTGAGCTGTGATACCACTGCACTCTAAACAGGGTGACAGCTTGAGGCTCTGTCTCAAAAAATAAATAAATAAATAAAAACTAGGACTCGCACAGTGGTTCCCAGAATTAGACAGATGACCACGTTGTGTGAAACAAAGGACATCCCCAAAGCATGGGGGAAGATTAGCTTTTAGTACTAGCTCAGGAATCTCGCTCCAAGACAGGAATAAGTCAACAAACGGGAAGAAAGGGAAATGATATTCCTTAAAAATTAAAGGAACCGTGGCTAAGAAATAAAAAAGGGCTGGGCCTAGGAAGTTTTGTTTACATCAGAATTCTTTAATATTTAAATTGTGAAGAAACATTTTTCTTTTTTTGCAGTTTTTGGCTGGGGCTGGGTTTGAACCCTCCACCTCTGGTGTATGGGGCCAGCACCCTGCTCCGTTGAACCACAGGCACCACCCTTAAGAAACATTTTCTTAAGCTCATCTTAAATGTGCAAGTAAGGGAACCAACAAGAGGGCAAGCGATTGTGCCAGAGATAGCGTGAGAAATGCAAAGTTACATATTTGGAGGACAGAATGTTCCAGTAAGCACCCAGTTTTGTTTTTGTTTGTTTTGTTTTTTTTTGTTGTTGTTGTTGTTTTTGGTTTTGGTTTTGGCTGGGGCGGGCTTTGAAGCCACCACCTCCAGTATATGTGGCTGGCACCCTACTCCTTTGAGCCATAGGTGCCGCCCCAGTTTTAAAAGCAAGCTTGGTGGGGCATGGTGGCTCACACCTGTAATCCCAGCACTCTAGGAGGCTGAGGCTGGTGGATTCCTTGAGCTCAGCAGTTGAGACCAGCCTGAGCAAGAGCAAGACCCCCATCTCTACTAAAAATGAAAAGCTGAGGCAAGAGGATCCCTTGAGCCCAAGAGTTTGACATTGCTGTGAGCTAGGGCTCCATGATACTCTACCAAGGGTGACAAAGTGAGACTGTCTAAAAAAAAAAAAAAAGCAAGCTTGACTTGGTCCCACAATTGTGTGTTTTAAAGTCTCAGGCTACATGAAGAGGAAAGGTGTGTGAACACAGCCGCAAAGGGCATGGAGTTCACCTGTTGCTGAACTTGGGCTAATGAGTCTTCACCCCCAATCAAGGCACCAGGCAAGCCCAACTCACCTAAAGCTAGAGACCTTGTCAAAAAGAGGTAGAAAACAACAGGATCTGATTTAAACAGGCCCATGCCTATAGTCCCAGCTACTTGAGAGGCTGAGATGGGAGGCTCCCTTAAGCCCAGCCTGGGCAACGTAGCAAGAATCCATCTTGAATAGGCAGCACCAGAGACAGTTCCCAAGCACCAAAGAAACTGGAGAATACAGCCTTCCCCCAGTTCTTAGTGTAGGGACAGACTTCTGTTTGAATAGATAGATGCCATGCTATAGTATGGTGTTTCCCACACTTTTTCACAACATGGCTTATGAGAAATGGAGATACAGTAGAACCTCTGTAAGTTGACCACCCAAGGGACTGCAGCAAACTGGTCACCACCATCAGGAACTGCACAGATACATACATGTGGTGCATGTCCTGTCCATGAAAATTAAATCAAGTTAAAGAGGGAGTCAATGTAGGGAGGTGGTCAGCTACGGAGGTTCTACTATATTTGTACATCATACTGGGATGAATAGTCAAGTCTGCTGCGATGGGAGCTCACTGCTCTGGGGCTCCAGCCATCAACCCCCCTGAAGCTATAAGGGATTAGTATCTGTACTGTCACCTTCCCCCCAACCCTGATACCAGTCGGAATTCTTTTTCTTCTGCAAAAGAAATTACTCTGTAACAAGCTGGGATTGGTGGCTCAGGCCAAGGAGGGTGGATTGCCTGAGCTCATGGATTTGAGACCAGCCTGAGTCAGAGCAAGACCCCTGTCTGTAAAAATAGCCGGGTGTTGTGGTGGATGCCTGTGGTCCCAGCTACTTGAGAGGCTGAGGCAAGAGAATTGCCTAAGCCCAAGGGTTTGAGGTTGCCGTGAGCTGTGATACCATGACACTCTACCCAGGGCGACGGTAGTGAGACTATCTCAAAAGAAACAAAAAGAAATTACTCTGTAACATAAAATGAAAAGATTTCCAGTGCATTTTTATGAGGCAGTTAAATCCCAGCACTAAAGTCCGACAGAGATAACACAAAGAACTGTAGATTAATTTCTCTTAGGAGTATAGAGGCTGAAATCCCAAATAAAATGCTACCATGTAAACGCTTGGACCAATTAAAAGTGAAGCCATTGCCAAGTAGGCTATAAGGTTTACTGAGGACTGAAGAAACTTTTAATACTGGCCTGTCACAAACGTGTCCAGATCACAGCACGGCAAGGGACAAGGACCTGTTCCTGACACTGCCATGGCTCATCCAGGCACCCCTGGTCGACCAGATACTGTTAGAAAATTAAATTCTGTCCCATCATGGGAATGATATTCAGTTCTCAAGGGGCCTGGGTGGATGGTGTTCTGTTCTCATATGTGTATTTTGGGGCTCCCCACTCCAAGAGAGGAGGAAAAGGGTGAGAAGACAAAACATTAGGAATGGCAGGGAGACACATCTGAGACAGGAGGACCTCCAGTCCTGCTCAGGCCTCTCCACCTGTCAGGGCACCCATGGCAGAGGTGGGGAGTGGGGGACAGTATCGAGGAGCTGATACAAGTTATGGCTCGGCACCTGTGGCTCAGGTCGCTAAGGCACCAGCCACCTACACCTAAGCCAGCAGGTTCAAATATAGTCCAGGCCCTCCAAACAACAATGATGGCTGCAACCAAAAAGTAACCAGGCCCCTGTAGTCCCAGCTACTTGGGAGGCGGAGGCAGGAGAATCGCTTGAGCCCAGGAGTTGGAGGTTGCTGTGAGCTGTGATGCCACAGCACTCTACCCAGGGTGACAGCTTGAGGCTCTGCCTCAAAAAAAAAAAAAAAAAAACAAGTTTTCTAGAACTGGCATAATTCTGTTTGTGGATTTTTGGTCACTCTGTCACTCAGTCTAGAGTGCTTTAGTGTCACAGCTTACAGCAACCTCAAACTCTTGGGCTCAAGAGATTCATCCTCCTGCCTCAGCCTCTCTAGTAGCTGGGACTACAGGTGCCTGCCACAATGCCTGGCTCCTTTTTCTATTTTTAGGAGAGACCTGGATCTTGCTCTTGCTCAGGCTTGTCTCAAACTCCTGAGCTGCTAGAGTGCTAGGATTATAGGTGTCTGGCAGGACTGGCATAATTCTTAGACACGGGCACATGCCTGTAATCCCAGCACTTTGGGAGGCTGAGGCAGGAAGATCACTTGAGGCCAGGAGTTTGAGACCAACCTGGGCAATGTAGCAAGGCATTATTGTGACAAAAAAAAAAAATTAAAAATTAGGTAGGAGTGATGGTACATGGTCTGAGGTAGGAGGACTGCTTAAGCCCAGGAGTTCAAGGCTACAGTGAGTTATGATCCTGCCACTGCATCCTAACCTGGGTGACAGAGACTCCCTCAAGGAAGGAAGGGAGGGAGGGAGGGAGAGGAGAGAAAGAAATGGAGACCAAGGACATTCTCCCTTCTCTCCCTCTCAGATATTCGAGTGATCATACCTTGGAGTCAGCGATTCTAAAAGGCAGTCTGCAAGTATCCAGTTTTAAAATATTCTCATTGTCCTTATCAAAAAAAAAAAAAAAAAAAAGGATGAAAAACAAGTTTGGCCTCAAAGCTGACTTGAACATTTACCAGCAGATTTTCTTTGAGAAGAACTCTTTTAGTTTTATTTTTTATTTATTTTGTTTGAGTTGAGAGAGAGTAGCGACTGGAAATAGGGCACTCAACTCAATGGTAGAAACCTGGTGCCTGTCCTTAGACAACTTCGTTATCTTTTAGGGAATTGGTCTGTCCATCAGAGAAAGCCTTGGTTCCCACTGAGGTCATACACCTGTCAAGTTATCCTTACGTTTCTTCCTCTTTTTTTCAGACTGCAAATCCACTTGCACAATACCCTTATGTTTCCAATGTATTAATTTCATAGCTCGAGAAGATTCACTGCAAGAATATTCTCATATCTTCATTTTGAACTATAAGTTATCGAACTAAAATTAACCTTTGTCTCACTTATTGCTTTATATGTTGAATTCTATTTCGTACAATAAATACTAAACTCTTCTTGCTTTCTTTATGTTTCCCTTCTTTTATTTTTTAGCCTTCTAGCAGAATTGTAGGAATTATAACCAATTTACAATTGGGTATTAAAACATTTAATCTGAGGGCAGCATCTGTGGCTCAGTGAGTAGGGTGCTGGCCCCGTATACCGAGGGTGATGGGTTTAAACTCAGCCCCAGCCAAACTGCAACAAAAAAATAGCAGGGCGTTGTGGTGGGCACCTGTAGTCCCAGCTACTCTGAGAATTGCCTAAGCCCAAGGAGTTGGAGGTTGCTGTGAGCTGTGACACCATGGCACTCTACTGAGGGTTAATAAAATGAAACCCCTTCACAAAAAAAAAAAAAACCCCCAAAAAATTTAATCTTCGAGTCTTGTTGTTCTCTTTTTTTTTTTTTTTTTAATTATTTTCCATCCAAGGTTGGTTGAATCCATGGAGTCTGCAAATATGGAGGTCTGGCTATACGGTGATCACTTTGGGAGAACTTTTGATATAATCAAAATCGTTCATGTGTGAGGCACATTAGAGCCAAAAGAAAATAAGATTTCAAATAACCAATTGTCTGCAGTTTTTGATCGGCATAAGGAAGTATCTAAAAGAAATTCAGGGTCAAGCACGGTGGCTCATGCCTGTAATCCCAGCACTCTGGGAGGCCAAGGCAGGTGGACTGTTTGAGATCAGGTGTTGGAGACCAGCCTGAGCAAAAGCGAGAGTTTGAGGTTATTGTGAGCAATGATGCCACAGTCCCTCTACTTAGGACAACAGAGTAAGACTTTGTCTCAGAAATAAAATAAAAGTAATTCAGATTCCAAAATTGTTTCCTTTAGAAAATTCTTGGCCAAAGCAAAAGAAAATGTGAAAAAAACATCAAATTTCCTTTTCTGATACCCTCAAACCCCAAGATGAACATAACACTTTTACCCTACCATACTTTATACCTCCATCTCCCTCTGCTTCTAGCTTTCCTTCCAGCATAATCCTCTTCCCTCCTGGCTTCCAAAGCTCCATGAACTGTTAAAATTAACTCAAAATTCCCCACGGAACAAAGGAAACCTCTGTAGGAACCAAAGGAAAACTTCCCCTTTGCCCTTTAAAGGTTTGCTAAAAGTCAGATGACAAAAGACAAATTAAAAGAAAAGGTGCACAAAGAAGGAAGGGAGAGAGGGAGGGGGGGCACACGCGGTCCGACAATCAAGTGCGCGAACTCATCCCAGAGGAGGGAGAAAGTGCTGCGCACCTGACTGCTGAGAGTCACTCACTCTGCCACCCTGGAAGTCCTCCCCTTGGAAAGCTGTGAACTGACGCCAGCAGCTGGTCTGCCCTTCAAAGGACTTTTTCTAGGATGAGTTTTAATTGTCTGACCTCGTCCCAATTTATCAGCGTGTATGGGGGAGAGCCAGGGTGCCCTAATCTGAGGTTCTTTATCTTACAGTAGAGTTAACCCATTTTGTCTATGGTCGTGGTTGATATCCATTCCTACTTCAGTTGTTTTATTCTAAGCATTTGGCTTTTTGTTTCGTTGCTACTTCCATTGCTTCTAGCTTTTGCATTGGCGGATATGCTTGGTTTTGATTGATTTGAAAAGTGACCATTCTATTTTTCTTTTCTTTTTTTTTTTTTGAGACAGAGTTTATGTCGCCCTTGGTAGGGTGCTGTGGTGTCACAGCTTACAGCAACCTCAAACTCTTGGGCTTAAGAGATTCTCCTGCCTCAGCCTCCCAAGTAGCTGGGACTACAGGCACCTGCCACAACGCTCGGCTATTTTTTTGTTGCAGTTGTCATTGTTGTTTAGCAGGCCCGGGCTGGGTTCGAACCCACCTGCCTCGGCATATGTGGCCGGAGCCCTAACTACTGAGCATGGCCATTGAGCCAAGTGATTATTCCATATTTAATTCTACTGATTACTTTTGCACTTAAAAACACTTCATCAGATATTTCTCTATTATCACAAACCTCATGCTGTGGACTCTGCCCTTTCATCCTCTTTCTTATCCATCCCATAGATACTCTTGTTTCTGACAATATATCTAGGATGATTGAATTAAGTTATTTTTATGAAAAGGGGGGGTTTCATTATTTTTCAAAATTGGTTTAAGTATGAATTATTTTTAACATCTGCAATGCTTTTTAGCCATCTTTAGAGTAATTATTCAGACTTACTTCCTATTTTAATTGATTTCCACTATTCACCATCTGGACTTTTTTTTTTGAGGCAGTCTCACTCTGTCACCCTGGATAGAGTGCTATAGTGTCATAGTTTACAGCAACCTCCAACTCTTGGGCTCAAGCAATCCTCTTGCTTCAGCCTCTCAAGTAGCTGGGACTACAGGCACCTGCCACAACACCGGGCTGGTTTTTCTATTTTTAGTAGAAATGACTCTTGATCTGGCTGGTCTTGAACTCTTAAGCTCGAGCTTAAGAGTTAATCCTCCCACCTCAGCCTCCCAGAGTGCTGGGATTATGGTCATGAGCCACTCACATGGCCTCACCATCAAGACTTCTACCATGCACTACTCCTTCAAAATTTTTGATAAATCTTTCAGTCATCTATAGTACTTCTATCAGGGAATTTCTTCAGAGAGTGTGGACTCTTCAGAGCGCATATAGAAGAGAGAATGATTTCTATAGCTTCCACATGTGATTGGTACCTGTATATTCTGTCCAGTGTAGCCCATTACGCCATGACACACACTCAGAAACCTGATTTTGTACCTTCACAATTTTTTACTTTTCTCCCCGCAAATCTGTGGCGTTCCTTATCTTTGAAATTCAAAATGCCCTGCAGGTGTTATACAATTTTTGTTAATTTGGCTTTGGCCATGCACGACAAGGCCTTTTCACCTGAAGATCACCATTTTCCTTTTTTTTTTTTTGAGACAGAGCCTGAAGCTGCCACCCTGGATAGAGTGCTGTGGCATCACAGCTCACAGCAACCTCCAATTCCTGGGCTCAAGCGAGTCTCCTGCCTCTGCCTCCCAAGTAGCTGGGACTACAGGCGCCCACCACAACGCCTGTCCATTTTTTGGTTGCAGCCACCATTGTTGTTTGGCGGGCCCGGGCTGGATTCGAACCCACCAGCTCAGGTGTACGTGGCTGGTGCCTTAGCCCGTTGAGCCACAGGCACCGAGACCATTTATAGTCTTAAATACATTTATTAGAAAAGAAAGACTGGGCCCAGTGGCTCAGACCTGTAGTCTTTGCATTCTGGGTGGGCTAAAGTGGGTTGATCGTTTAAGCTCAGGAGTTTGAGACCAGCCTGAGCAAGAGCAAGACCCCATCTTTAAAATAGCTGGGCATTGGCTTGGCTTCTGTAGCACAGTGGTTACTGCGCAAGCCACATGCACCAAGGCTGGTGGACTGGGCCAACTAAACAACAATGACACTTGCAATAAAAAAAAAATAGCCAAGAGTTGCGGCAGGTGCCTGTAGTCCCAGCTACTTAGGAGGCTGAGGCAAGAGAATCATGTAAGCCCAAGAGTTTGAGGTTGCTGTGAGCTGTGATACTACCGCACTCTACTAAGGGTGACATAGTGAGATTGTCTCAAAAAATATAAAGTTGATATAGAACATTTTTTATTGTACTGTATGGTATTATTGGTCAGTTTACTAGGGGTGGATGTCTTTGGCTTAGGATAATAGATACAAAGTTTGTATTTTAGTGCTTAGTTTGCTAGTGAGGAAACTCCACATTAACTGGTGTTTGTGCCAGAAAGTCACACTTTTTATTGACTTTATTGCTTCTACGTGCCTTTGTCATGTTTAGTTTTAATGTTAATAACTTGAAGAAGAATTTGAAACATTTCTAAAAATACTCTTATTTTCTTCATCAGTTTCCACAACCCTTTAATTAGTATTTGATGTTTAGTGATTGAGGAATGAAAAAACAATGCATGTAAGTAGTAAAGCTGAAGTACACATTAGGATATAAGGGAATTAAAAAGATTAATTAAAACAATTTAAAAAATCAGTATACCTTACTACTTAGCAATAGAGTGATTTATGTTAATTTTGAGATTTAGGGGATTGTTAGTAATATCGAAAATATGAATAATGTATTTTTTTTGTTTTTGTTTTGGTAACTAATTGACATTTAGCTTTCTCAAATGTCCCAATTTTTTTTTTTTTAGATAGAGCCTCAAGCTGTCACCCTGGGTAGAGTGCTGTGGCATCACAGCTCACAGCAAACTCCATTTCCTGGGCTTAAGCAAGTCTCCTGCCTCCGCCTCCCAAGTAGCTGGGAATACAGGTGCCCGCCACAACGCCCAGCCATTTTTTTTTTTTTTTTTTGGTTGTAGCCGTCATTGTTGTTTGGCAGGCCTGGGCTGGATTTGAACCCACCAGCTCAGGTGTATGTGGCTAGTGCCTTAGCCCGTTGAGCCACAGGCGCTGACCCAAATGTCCCAATTTTTAACATAACCTTATTTCAATGTTTTCAATTTTATTATTAAATAATTTAGGCATTTGGTAGTGTTATAAAGTAGATTGCAATAGCAAGAAAACTGTTGAGTTACCAGGAGTAGAGAATCTTATTAGGCCTCTTTCATTGGTTCTCCTGCCATGTCCCATAGGAGTTAACAAGTAGGATTAGGCTACCGTAGCTTATCACCTCATCATGTCACAGGCTCAAAATCAACCCCAGGTGTGCGGAAACAGATATAACTGTTAGATTTAGGTTTCCAACCTTTTTTCTCTGCTGCACATTAGAAGAATAAGGGTTGTTTTGTGCCACACAGTAAATATACAAATGTTAATGAAAGCTGATTAGCCAAACAAAAAGGTCTATTGGATACCCCTGCTTAATACATGATGTTATCGTGTAGAGGGAAAATCTCTTGCTTGGGAGTGCATTTAAAATTCATGTGGTGCATCTAAGAGAGACTTGAGGAAAGTATGCTAGTGCTAGAGGATTATAAAATAGAAAATCTTTGAGTCTTACTTTTAACCCCAGTATTTACTGAGCTCTCTCTTTGTCTCTCTCACACACATAAACTTGGATTACTAACCCAAGATAGATAATTTCATTTGGCACAATTCAATATATACTTATGGATTGTTTGCAATATGCCAGACGCTGTTCTATTTTTTTTTTAATTTTTTTGAGACAGAGCCTCAAGCTGTCACCCTGGATAGAGTGCTGTGGCATTATAGCTCACAGCAACCTCTAATTCCTGGGCTCAAGCAAGTCTCCTGCCTCCGCCTCCCAAGTAGTTGGGACCACAGGCGCCCGCCACAACGCCCGATCATTTTTTGGTTGCAGCCGTCATTGTTGTTTGACGGGCCCAGGCTGGATTCGAACCCACCAGCTCAGGTGTATGTGGCTGGCGCCTTAGCCCGCTGAGCCACAGTCGCCGAGCCCCAGATGCTATTCTAAATGCTAAAACGAATTAACAGAATATACAAAGACCTTGTTATCATGGAATTTAAATTTTGATTGGGAAAAGATAGAGTTTAACAAATAAATACTATGCCCCGTAGTAAAAGGTGCTTTTTTAGGTATCTGTCTTTGGCTTCATAACAAACTATTCCAAAATTTATTCACTTAAAACGTTGACTTTATTGTTTCTCATACTTAGGTGGGCTTAATAGGGTCTATGTAGATAGTTCATCTATTGGTCTCCCTGAGGATGTCTAATTGGTGACTGGACCCAGAACCCTCAAGTTGAGTCCTTCTATATGGCTCTCAGTTGGTCCTAGTAGTTGTTAGGGTGCTCACTTGGAGTCTCAATTCTTTTCCATTTGCCTTTTCCCTTGACTTAGGCTACTCACAACATGGTCCCCAGTTCCATGAGGGAGTGTAACAAATGAATAGAGACAGAAAGTGCAAATTTTGAAAGTCCAGCCTCAAAAGCTACACAGTATCACTTCTACCACCAAATGTCTATTTTGACATTTTTTGGTCAAAATAGTTCTCAGGGAGGAGAAACAGACTCCACTTTTTGATGATGATGTTATGGGGAGTTTTGTTTTTGTTTTGTTTTGTTTGAGACAGAATCTCACTCTTGTTCCAGGCTAGAGTGCTGTGGCATTGTTTCACAGCACCCTAGTTCACAGCAACCTCAAACTCCTGGGTTCAAGCCATCCTTCTGACTCAGCCAGCTGGGACTACAGGTGCCTGCCACAATGCCGGCTGGTTTTCTTTCTTCTTTTTTTTTTTTTTTTTAATTTTTTTTTCTGTCTGGCTGGTTTTCTTTTACTGTTTTATTAGAGACAGGATCTTGCTGTTGCTCAGGGTGGTCTTGAACTCCTGAGCTCAAGGGATCTGCTAGTCTCTGCCTCCCAGAGTGCTGGGATGACAGATTTGAGCTGCTGCACTTGGCCAAGGCAACATTTTCGATACTTGATGGAAATCAGAGAGTGAGTCATGAGAACCATAAGAATATTTTAGGGAAGAATATTCCAGGCAGAGCAAACAGGAAATGTAGAAGCCCTAAAACAGGAGAATCTGTGGTATGATCAAAGAATTGCAAGGACAGCAATATGACTGGAATGGAACAATAGAGGGAGAGTGATTGGGCATGAAGTCAGAGAGGAAGTGGGAAACAGATTTTGTAGCCATGGAAAGGACTTGGAGTTTTCTGTGAGTGAGATGGGAAACCATGGAAGACACTGAACAGAGGAATTACATACAAGTTGAATATCCCTTATGTGAAATGCTTGGTGCTAGAAGTGTTGTAGATTTCAGATTTTATCACATTTTGGAATATTTCATTATACTTACTGGATGAAATATCTCAAATCCAAAAATCCAAAATGTTCCAATGAGCATTTCCTTTGAGAGTCATGTTGGTACTCAAAAAGTTTTAGATTACTCTGGGAGGCTGAGGCGAGATGATTACTTGAGATCAGGAATTCGAGATCAGCCTGAACAAGAGCAAGACCCCATCTTTACCAAAAAGTAGAAAGATTAGCTGGGTGTGATAGTGTGTACCCGTAGTCCCGACTACTTAGGAGGCTAACTCAGGAGGATCCTTTGAGCCCAGGAGTTTGAGATTACAGTGAGCTGTGATGATGGTGCTGCATTCTGGTCTGGGTGACAGGGCAAGACCCTTTCTCAAAAATATTTTTGGAGCATTTCAGATTTTCAGATTTGGGATGCACAAATTGTGTATGTTCTAACTTGAATTTTAACAGAATCCTACTTTGGCAATCTTTCAGTACTCTCTTTGTAGAATAGACTGTGAGAGGACAAGGGTAGCAGTAGGGAGTCCAGTCAGTATAGATGATGGGATGTGCTAGGTGATGAGAAATAGTTGGAATTTGGTTACATTTCAAGGTAGAACAGACACAATTTGCTTATGAGAGTGGATGCGGGGTGAGAAAGAGCAATCAAGGATGACTCGGCACATTTTTGTCCAAGGCACATGAAAAATTACAGACTTTCTGCTTACCCAGATGGGAAGACTAGGGGAGGAGCAGGGTGTAGGTAAGAAAGATACAGGACATCTGTATGATTTTTGGCTATGTTAAAATGGATTTAAGAAGATATATGGGGCAAAAAGATTACTAAATGTTACTTCCTCATTGCAGGTGTGACGTTGAGTGCTTCAGATCTGGTCACTATGGTACGAGAACGAAAATGCATATTGTGCCACACTGTGTGCAATTCAAAAAAGGTAATTGTGGAAGAGAGAGGCTTTATAACTGATTTTTAAGAGACATGTGCTAAGCATTTAACAATGCCTTATTTACGTTTCTTTCCTAAACCATAATCTCATTCCACTGGTTTCTTTCTCATTACTGCCTCATAAAGCCAGTAACTGTATTATACATCAGAAATGGTATTAACAACATCTTAGAAGTCCACAAGGTGGGGATGTTGCTCAAAGAAAAACAGACCTTTTTATGAACTGAATTAATCTGTTTCTTAGGGAAATTGGCCACAATTTGTCTCACTTTTTGCAGTTTCTTACCTTTATCATTTGCTTTCTTAGTAGTGCTGCTGGCTTAAATTCTGAGGAAATTATTCTATATGCTTTTTTTTTTTTTTTGATACAGAGTCTCACTGTGTCACCCTCAGTAGAGTGCCATGGCGTCACAGCTCACCGCAACCTCAAACTTGTGGGGCTCAAGAGAACAACCTCTTAGGACAGTGCCTGTGGCTCAGTGGGTAGGGCGCTGACCCCATATACTGAGAGTGGTGGGTTCAAACCTGGCCCTGGCCAAACCGCAACAAAAAAAATAGCTGGGCTTCATGGCAGGCGCCTGTAGTCCCAGCTACTTGGGAGGCTGAGGCAAGATAATCGCCTAAGCCCAGGAGTTGGAGGTTGCTGTAAGCTGTGTGATGCCGTGGCACTCTACCAAGGGCAATAAAGTAAGACTTTGTCTCAAAAAAAAAAAAAAAGAGAGAGAGAGAGAACCTCTTGCCTCAGCCTCCAAGTAGCTGGAACTATATAGATGCCCAGCTAGTTTTTCTATTTTTAGTAAAGACTGGATCTTGCTCTTGCTCAGGCTGGTCTTGAAGTCTTGAGCTCAAGCAATCCACCAACCTCAGCCTCCCAGAGTGCTAGCTAAGATTATAGGCATGAGCCACCATGCCCGACCCCATTTTAAATCTTTTTGGCATTTCTTCTGCTCTGGTTTAAAACATGTTTCCAGGCTCTGTGCCCGTAGCTCAGTGAGTAGAGTACCACCCACATACACTGAGGCTGGTGAGTTTGAGCCCAGCCCTGGGCTTGCTAAACAATAACGACAACTGCAGCCAAGAAATGGCCAGGTGTTGTGGTGGGCACCCATGGTCCCAGCTACTCAGGAGGCTGAGGCAAGAGAATCACTTAAGCCCAAAAAGTTTGAGGTTGCGATGAGCTGTGATACCACAGCACTCTATCCAGGGCAACATAGTGAGACTCTGTCTCCAAAAAAAAAACAGAACAAAACATGTTTCCGTCATCTCTTCATGTTTTTTCCCATGGTCATAATGAAGTTAAATCAAGGACTGCAGTTGTACACTCCTCCTTAGACAAAGCCAATTATAGTAAGTTTTAAACCAAGGGAATGGCCTGCTTTAAGTGAGCAGTATGGTTTAAGAAAATAATGGAATGGGTTAGTGGGAAGGGATAATTCTGGTACTTATTTTCAGATAGATTTTTTTTTCAGATAGATTATGAACAATTTATGTTGAAGTGGTGCTTTCCTCTAGTTTCCCAAACTAGTATAACCCTGGTCTCTCCAAATACACCAAGGAGGAGAAAAGGGACCCCCATGGTTGGGGGTCACCACAATATGAGGAACTGTATTAAAGGGTTGCAGCATTAGGAAGGTTGAGAACCACTGGAAGTGAGCTGAGTATGGGAAAAACCTGCATATTACATCTCTGAGTATCCTGTTGCCCACTAATACATAAAAGAAACCTTAGAGTTTAAAAAAAAATGCACATTTCTTTTTTTTTTTTGGAGAGACAGAGCCTCATTTTATCGCCCTCAGTAGAGTGCCGTGGCATCACACAGCTCACAGCAACCTCCAACTCCTGGGCCTAGGTGATTTTCTTGCCTCAGCCTCCTGAGCAGCTGGGACCACAGGTGCCCAGTTTATGGGGCCCAGCGCCTTGCTGATAGAGCCCCAGGTGCCTCCCCACATTTCTTTATGTTACTGATGTTTTCTAAATTTGTTCAATCATGAAATCACACACACACTCACACACCCACTAACTTTTAAAACATAGTACTGATTAATATGCAGTGGACTAAATGGAAGCATGGTATCTGAGAAAGTGTGCAATCTTATGCCTGTGGGTCAGTATTTGCATTCATTCCTTAGAGAAGGATTGAATAGGATTTTCATGTTAAATTTAGAAAATGATCAGTGAAGTGTTTTAGAAAATCAAAAGTCACATTTAAGCTGCTTTTGTTTTTAACTGATTTTGAATAGTATTTTAATAATAAATAGAATATAGAATTGTTTTTTCTTTTTCTTTTTTTTTTTTTTTTTGCAGTTTTTGACCGGGGCTGGGTTTGAACCCGCCACCTCTGGCGTATGGGACGGGCGCCCTACTCCTTTGAGCCACAGGAGCTGTCCTAGAATTGTTTTTTATATCAGAATAATTCAATTCAGTGGTCAGGAATGATTTTATTTCAAGGAAAAGAATTCACTTAAATTTAGCTCAGGAAAGGGAGATTTGGCATATAGTAAGAATCTAAATCGAGAAAAAAAAATCACACAACAGGAAGCATAAGAGACTTAAGAAGATCAAGTTGTATATTCATGGATTATTTCATTCTATGTTCTGTTACTAACTTGACTCAATTTTCAGCTCTGAGTTAGTTCTAGTTAGTGGCCAATTTATTTTGGCCAAAAGGGATCCTGTCTGGAGCTATTCTCTCCATGGATGAAGCATTAGTAGAGAAAGGAAGGAAAAGATGGCCGTCTTCTGTAAAGTTGCCATTTAAAGGAAAGGTTTTGAATCATAGCACTGTTTACCACACTGTAGTAAGTAACTTAAAGTCAAATGGGTAGTTCTACACTGTTTTTGATAGTATGGATTGTATATAATGAATAATCTCAATTCATTAGATGCTTACAGTGTGACATAGCATCTGAAATATTGACTTCGGTATCAGATATGCCTGGTTTTGAGTCCCTTTTTGACTTTGAGAAGGCAAGACTGAGTATTTTCACACTTATCCTTTCAGTGCCTAGCTCTGTGTTGGCACATAATAAGTACTTGATAAATACTTGGTTAGTGAACCAGTTAACTTCTCTGCATACTTGTGTCCTTATACAGTTAAGAACGCTCTCAGGCTGGGCCCGGTGGCTCACACCTATATTTCTAGCCCTTTGGGAGGCTGAGGCAGGTGGATTACCACATTTAACACAGAGTTTCAGCCCAATTGTTGATTGAATAGGAATAGAGGAAAAGCCTCCCAAGTAGCTGGGACTATAGGCACCTGCCACAACACCCAGCTATTTTTTAGAGACTGGGGTCTCACTCTGGCTCAGGCTCGTCTCTGTGAGCTCAGGCAGTCCACCCACCTCTGCCTGGGTGTGAACCACTGCCCCCAGCCATAAGGAAGTGATTTTAATTTTAGTATTGAAATGAGAAGAGTATCACATTTGGCACAGAATTTTGGCCCAATTGTTGATTGAATAGGAACAGATAAACTTTTTTCAAGGCAGTCCCTTTAGTGTAATCTGCTTTCTTTAATTTTGAAGGAAATGGACGAACACATGCGGAGCATGTTGCATCACAGGGAACTTGAAAATCTGAAGGGCAGGTATGGAAATGGTTCTCTTCCATAAATTTGTGAACTGTGGGGGGAGATTTGAGTGCTAATGGTGCCTGTTAGCTTATTTTGTGTAATTCATAGTTATATGAGTGTTGTCTTATGATAGCATAAGAAAATCTTATGGCATTCAAAAGAGATAAATCCTGATGTCTTTGTGCTTCTCAAATGTATGGAATACACAGACAGTAACTCTAGCAACTACTTTAGAACAAGGTGAATTGGGATGAGCCAGCTTTCACTAGTAAGATTTCTCATTCTTACACACTAGCCTTGCAACTAGGCCCTTTCATATCTTTGCTTCAGCAGTATTACAAATTATTTACATGCCATAAACCTTTAGTGTTGCTGGAATTGCCTGAAAAGTCCAAAGTCTGCTAAATAGCATAGAATCTGATTGATGTGAACAAAAAGTGCAAACTTTAAAAGTATTAAGAATGCTATTTGTGACTTAAAGCTTGAGATGTTCAAGGAAAGAATAAGCACCTTTAAAAAAATGAAATGTTGTGTATGTGTATATTCCCTGTCTTTTTGTCCATCTACGTTGACTTTTTTGATGTTTTTGACTTCTCTGAATTTGAAGTTTAGTAACTAGATAGATGGAAAAACATTAGGAATCTGAGAAATATGAATTATGTCTTATTCCATGAATAATAGTTACAAGTTTTGATCAAGGTTCTAATCTAGGTCATTTGAAATTTTTTGTATTTTAAGTTTTTTTTTTCTTTTTCTTTTAATTAATTAATTAATTTTTTTGGAAGGTGAATGAATGTATCAATGAATGAACACAGTCCCCTCCGGGGCAAAGTGAATGAATGCATCAATGAATGGACACAGTCCATTCATGGAATTGAGGCCCGGGAAATTCACATGAAACTGACCTAGGCATAGGGAATGGGGGTTCCACATTTAGCCCCAAGTGCAAAGTGAAGGAGACACCAAGGCACAGGTGACTCCTCGGCAATTGTCCGGCCTTTTTGGCTATTGGAGCCTCTGGTGGGGGTTGGAGGTCCCCTTCCTTGCCAGTCATCGAGCCTGCTGGTTCTTCAGCTGGCTATCGCAGCACCAACACCGCCAAGGAGGTGGCAGGTCCGCCAGCTCCACTGAGCTGGCCAGGGTGCCAAATGTCCTGCATCATGTATTTTAAGTTTTACAGTTCTAAATTATGTGGGCAAGTTAAGGTGTTATTAAATGTTCAACATCTCTTTAGCCCATTAGTGGAATTTTTCCATGC
>CAUYON010188705.1:0-12039 GCA_963573935.1 Arctocebus calabarensis | reverse complement strand
CGCCAGCCACGTACACCTAAACTGGCGGGTTCGAATCCAGGCAGGACCCGCCAAACAACAACGACAGCTGCAACCAAAAAATGGCCAGGCGTTGTGGCAGGCGCCTGTAGTCCCAGCTACTTGGGAGGCGGAGGCAGGAGAATGGCTTGAGCCCAGGAATTGGAGGTTGCTGTGAGCTATAATGCCACGGCACTCTATCCAGAGTGACAGCTTGAGGCTCTGGCTCAAAAAAAAAAAAAGTTCTGGGCAGCGAGTTCTAGGCAGCGCCTGTGGCTCAAAGGAGTAGGGCACCAGCCCCATATGCCAGAGGTGGCAGGTTCAAACCCAGCCCGGGCCAAAAACTGCAAAAACAAACAAAACAGTTCCACTTGCCTCCCTGCCCATTGCATGGTATTTTAAGTGTACCTGGTTAGAACTGTTAGAATTATTAGTATTGTGTAGAAAGTCACTACCCTGGCATGGCACCTGTGGCTCAGTGAGTAGGGCACTGGCCCCATATACCAAGGGTGGCGGGTTCAAATCTGGCCCCTGCGCCAAACTGCTACAAAAAAATAGCCAGGCGTTGTGGTGAGTGCCTGTAGCCCCAGCTACTTGGGAGGGTGAGGCAAGAGAATGCCTAAGCCCAAGAGCTGTTTGCTGTGAGCTGCGATGCCACAGCACTCTACCAAGGGTGACAAAGTAAGACTCTGCCTCTAAAAAAAAAAAGAAAAAAAGGAAAGTCACTACCCTCATGACAACAACCGTTGTGATTATGTTAAAGTGGTCTTCATACCATCCATATATGATATGTTAAAATAACCAGCTTGTCTCCATTTTACTGTTCACTCCCTTTTAAAGTCAAAACTAGTTCCTCTTGTTTGCCCTCCCATTGTGTAACTGGAAACGCCTTTACTTGTGATTATTGCCCTAGTGATTATAGCTTTTTGTGATCATGCCCTTTACAACCTTACCTGTAAGTTCCCCTTCCTGCATTTCCCCCCTACGACATTGTGGTTTGTACCCATTTTGTAAGGAAGAAATATCACTAACCGCTTTCGTCATCACAGCATTGTGTAAAATGACTAACCACCTGCCCTCGTGATTCCGCTTACTCCTTTAACTGCTATTTTCACTTCTGTAATAACACTTCCTTGCCCCTCGTAAAGTTTTGCCCTATAAAAACCAGAGCCACAGACAACTCAGGGCTGCTCCCCGAAACCCCACGCTGGGAAACTGAGGTGGTCGCTGGCCGGCTCTTCAATAAAAGGACTCCTCTTTAAATACGCGACTTGTCTGCTGGTGCGGTCTTTGAGAGACCCCTGAGCGTCACAGGGAGGTTAAGGCAAGAGGATCACTTGAGCCCAAGAGTTTGAGGTTGCTGTGAGCTATCAGGGCAACAGAGTAAGACTCCATCTCAAAAAGAAAAAAAAAAATACCAAAAAATTTAAAAAAACAAAAAAAGAAAGAAAACTGGTACGTGGGGCTGGGATGGGAAGCCTCAACCTCAAGCAAGGTTGAGGATCAAGCATAGTCCCACGGAGAAGCATGTGGGAAACAGGTCACACAAGAAGCTGGGAGCGTCTTTCCCCTGCACCTGTTGTCAGACACAAGTAAAGTTCCAGGTACCTCTGCTTTCTGGGTTGAGAAGCAAAGTGGTGCCAGTAGTTCGAGAACTGTCCTTCAACACAGAGCCACAGTGCTGGCTGCTGGGAGCATAGAATGAAGTCACGAGAGTTTGCTAATATGCAAGGGGATGTGGGCAGAGCAAGAGATGTGGTGACAGGGGCCACAGGGACGGGTTAACTGAAACAAGGCATGGAAGAAACAGCACAGCACCTGACATAGTGAGTACTCGGTAATATTAACCCTCATAATTTGTATCTATTGACTATGCATCGACATGGCCTGGGTCATACTCTGCTCTGCCCAGTTATCTCTGCCAACTCAACTCCTTCGGGAAATCCACTCTTCCACCCGCCACTCCTCACCAGGCCTCCCCAGACAAACAAACATATAAATATAGCAATATATATTTATATTTCCCAGGATTGTCACATTTTGCTGAGCTCATAACAGAACTGAACAAATAACCCTGTCATCCTGTGTAATATATTCCATCATTCACCAGCCCTTCATCTCTCTCTGTCCTCCCGGGCTCCTGGAGCTCAGAAATTCATGTGCTCGGCTGCTTCTTCAATATGATTGGTACTGACCTGATGAAATTCTCAGGCCTTCATTTCCTGGGCAAGTTGATAGAATTTTTAGACCAGAGGGACTTCCTGGATCTGCTTATCTTGCTGAGCAATTGAACAATTGTTCACTCCTTCAAAAATCACCATTTTAAATAAAAAGGAATGAACCATGATACTAGCAACAAGGATTATCTCAAAAATGTTATCCTGAGCAAAAAGAGCCGGACACAGAAGACACACAGTGTGATTCCATTTATTAGAAATTCTCGAACAGGCAAAATTAGTTTACAGTGACAGAAAACATTTCTGTAGTTGCGTGGGCGGAGAGTGGGGACAATTGCAAAGGCCTAAGGGAACTTTTGGAAGTTGAAAGTGTTTGTGTCGGCTTGGGGCCTGTGGCTCAGTGCGCTAAGGCGCCAGCCATGTAAACCTGAGCTGGCGGGTTTGAATCCAGCCTGGGCCCGCCAACCACAATGACGGCTGCAACCCAAATAAAAAAAAATAGCCGGGCGTTGTGGCGGGCGCCTGTAGTCCCAGCTACTTGGGAGGCAGAGGCAGGAGACTCGCATGAGCCCAGGAAGTGGAGGTTGCTGTGAGCTGTAATGCCACGACACTCTACCCAGGGAAAAAAAAGTTAAAGTTTGGGCTCAGCTTTGTCCTAACCCTTGGAGAACATCTGTGTACTTATCAGGGTCATCAGAAAATTTTCCTAAATCAACCTTAATTTGCTTTAAATCTTCCAGAGAAAACAGAGTGTATACTCGTACACTTCCCCTTTCACCACCCACAGTTTCAACCAAGGAACACAAAGAAGGATATGGTTGCCTTCTGAGGGTCACCGTAGGACCAGAAAAAACTCTTAGGACAGTCTCCCTCCTGGGGTTTTCTGAACGCATGGAAGAAGGTGCAGGGGAAGTAGATGGTGAGTTTGAACTAGGTGGTGATGGCATATCTCTCAGGAATCCCTGACCATTTGGGGAAGTTACTACAGCCAGGAGAGCTGAATCTGACAGGTTTTACACAGTTGGGGGTTGTCCCTGAGGAAAAAGAAAGCTTGTACATAGGGCACTTAAGACCATTTTTCTTCTTGTTTACAAAAAGTATCTAACTGGGGGCGGCACCTGTGGCTCAAGTAGGGCGCCAGTCCCATATACCAAAGGTAGCAGATTCAAACCCAGCCTTGGCCAAACTGCAAAACAGAAAAACAGCCGGGCATTGTGGCGGGCGCCTGTAGTCCCAGCTACTCGGGAGGCTGAGGCAAGAGAATCGCCTAAGCCCAGGAGTTGGAGGTTGCTGTGAGATGTGTGACGCCACAGCACTCTACCGAGGGGGATAAAGTGAGACTGTCTCTAAAAAAAAAAAAAAAAGAAAGAAAGAAACCTGGAAGTATTTTAAACTTTCCCATTTACACCCATAAACCAGAAGAAATCACATACCCAGAATCATTTTCATTGCCTTTCTTAGTAATTTTTTTTTGCAGTTTTTGGCTGGGGCTGGGTTTGAACCCGCCACCTCTGGTATATGGGGCTGGTGCCCTACTCCTTTGAGCCACAGGCACTGCCCACCTTTCCTAATAATTCAAAGAGACTGAACTGTAGCTGAGGGTGTAGGGCCATTCTTGCCTTGGGGAGTTGCCCAGGCCTTTGGTTGCCCAGAGAAGGAATATAAAGGAGTCATCTTGCCCTTTGTTTGGTGCTAACTTCTAGTTAACATGGTTTAGCTTTTTTTCTCAGACACATAAAAAAATGCCAATAGAGTTTAATTTCACAGTGAAGGGGTGATGCCCACCCCATATACCAAGGGTGGTGGGTTTCATCCCAGCCCCAGCCAAATTGCAACAACAACAACAAAAAGATAGCTGGGCATTGTGGCGGGTGCCTGGAGTCCCAGCTACTCAGGCTGAGGCAAGAGAATCGCCTAAGCCCAAGAGCTGACAGTTGCTGTGAGCTGTGATGCCACAGCACTCTACTGAGGACAACAAAGTGAGACTCTGTGTCAAAAAATAAAAAAATAAAAATAATTTCACAATGAAAGGCAATAAAAAGGACCTTACAACACACCTACAACGTTTGAAGCACTTAAAACATCCGAAAAATACCAGAATGAGCTCGTACAAACTTAACTAGTATATAAATTTTCTTTACCAACATTCAAACAAAGCATATAAATTTCAAGGGGGGAGAGAGAGAGAGAACCAGAAGAGATCTACAGAGATAAGTTTGGGACCATGAAAGAGAAGAGAAGATAGTTAGGGCTGGGAGAGCACGATTTTCCGAAGGCCCTCTTGTGTCCTGGGGTCAGAACCATTGCTGGCGACCCCAAGGCCTCTGGGTGCTACCTCTTTGCTGGGCTCTCAACCAGAGAAAAGGAGTAAATACAGAACAGTTTTAGAAGTCTTCTAACATTCCCTTCAACTCCTTTCTAGAGCCAAGGGAATTAGAAATTTCATTCCACAACAGCCTCTCACCTGTGTCCTGGAGGTCAGCAGCCATACTATACACATTTACTGGCTGATGGGCATCAAAATTACTAGTCTCCGGGCAGTGCCTGTGGCTCATGGAGTAGGGCGCTGGACCCATATACCGAAGGTGGTGTGTTCAAACCCTGCCGAAGAGCAAAACAGAAAAATAGCCGGGCGTTGTGGTGGGCGCCTGTGGTCCCAGCTACTCGGGAGACTGAGGCAGGAGACTCGCTTGAGCCACGGGACTCTACTGAGGGCGATAAAGTGAGACTCTGTCTCTACAAAAAAAAAAATTATTAGTCTCCATTATTATAACTAAGAGAAAAGCAGAATAGAGGTAAGTGGTCCCATTGCTTACCATAGATCTTTAATCCTGGATGACGCCCCCAAATATGATACTGGAATTTCATCTTCGGTAGGTTCTTGATCTTGGTAATTCAAAGAATGAATCTGCGGACCACAGATCAGTGGTAAGACAGAATTTATTTACAGAAAACCATACAAAAACACCAAAGCTCCCAAGTTGAGAGAGAAAATCTCTCTCTGTCTGTCTGTCTCACTGACTCCGGGCTCTTTGTCTAAGCCCTAGACAAAGAGTGGTTCTCAACCTTCCTAATGCCGCGACCCTTTAAGACAGTTCCTCATGTTGTGGTGACCCCCCCCCCAACCATAAAATTATTTTTGTTGCTACTTCATAACTGTAATTTTGCTACTGTTATGAATCATAATGTAAATATCTGGTATGCAGGATGGTCTTAGGTGACCCCTATGAAAGGGTCATTCGAACCCCAAAGGGGTCACGACCCACAGGTTGAGAACCACTAGGGGTATATATAGTTGCATGGGGCCCTCTATAGTTACATTTAGCATATCTTGGACAGCGTGTGTGGGAAGTGAACAAATGGGTACAATGCCTTTCATTTCCAGGCCTCAGAAACTTACATGAAATCAACCAGGCCTAGAAAATGGGGGGTTCCCTGTTTAGCCGTAAGTGCAAGGGGAGGGAAACTAAGGTGCGGGTGTCTCCCAGCAGTTGTCTGGCCCCTCTGGCTACTGGAGCCTCCTGCAGGGCCACCTTGCCTACCTTCCAGCCCACTGGTTCCTATGCTCACTGCCACCACACCAACACCCCCAAGGCAGAGGCAGCCCATCCACCCTCCCGTTCCCCCCAGCTCCACCCAACTAGCTGGGGTGCCACCTGTCGGTATATCAGCATCACAGCTCGCAGCAATCTCAAACTCTTGGGCTCAAGCAATTCTCTAGCCTCAGCCTCCCCAGTAGCTGGGACTACAGGCATGCACCACAAAGCCCAGCTATTTTTTTGTTGCAGTGGTTGTTTAGCTGGCCCAGGCTGGGTTCGAACCTGCCAACCCGGATGTATGTGGCCAACGCTGTAACCACTGTGCTACAGGCCAATATTTGCAATTATTAAAAACATACAGTCCAAGCAACTCACCCTGTGGTCCTAGCACTTTGGGAAGCTGAGGAGGGAGGATCACTTGAGGTCTGCAGTGAGCTATGATGAAGCCACTGCACTCTAGCCTGGGTGACAGAGCAAGGCCTTGTGTCAAAAAACAAAACAAAAACATAAAGCCACATATGGTTTTACAGTTGACTACCAAACCCACACAAGTATTGATAAAACTTTTAGTCTAAATTACCAGAGATATGGCTGTTTGTTCTGGCTGGAGTTTATTTTTGTTTTGTTTTCTTCTGTGATTCTGTTTCTCTTAGCCACTTTGTCTTATACCAATCTCATCAGTCCTTATAGATGTATAGAACCTTCATCACTCTGTCTTTTTTTTAATCACTTATTTCTAAAATGCTAATTATGCCTACATTTGTTATGTTTTATGCATGAACAAATAAGCATCAAGTAGGAGTTAATCCACAAAGCTCTATAAGACAACAGATGCCACTGTTGAAATATGCCATTCAAAGTCACATACCAGTAACTCTAGTTTCTAAGACTAGTTCCTTTAGTTCAGATCCTTTTAGGAAGAAAGAAAAATCTGCATGGGGCAAAGCAGAGATATTTGCAGATCCTTTTTTTTTTTTCAAGCTGTCACCCTGGATAGAGTGCTGTAGCATCACAGCTCACAGCAACCTCCAATTCCTGGGCTCAAGTGAGTCTCCTGCCTCTGCCTCCCAAGTAGCTGGGACTACAGGTGCCCACCACAATGCCTGGCCATTTTTTGGTTGCAGCCGTCATTGTTGTTTGGCGGGCCCAGGCTGGATTCGAACCCGCCAGCTCAGGTGTACGTGGCTGGCGCCCTAGCCCTCTGAGCCACAGGCGCCGAGCCAGTCTATGTATTTTTAAATGTTCAACATGATCATAATGTGTAGCCAGAGTTGAGAACACTTGTTCTTCAGAGAAGTCTTTTATTGCATGTCTCTTCCTAGGGATAATACTTTATTATCTATGCTACACTTTCTAAAACACCAATGTTGAGCCTCAGTAAGGAGAGAGGTTAGTTTTCAACACATAAAGCAACTTTATTTTTAAGTTTTGGAAATTTTAAAAGTACAGAACAGTTGGAAGAAGAAGTCAATTGTTTATTTTCCACCTCGCATAAATTAGCTACTGTTAGCAAGTTGAAACATTTACCTTGTATATCTTTAGTTTTTTCCTCTTAAAACTATTGTGTTAGTCCATTAAGTTGTGAAAAGCTAGACACTGGTTATTAGAATTAATTCAAGTAATGCATTAAATAATGTTCTTGTGCAAAGAACAAAGATCAAGGTATAAATAAAGTTAAAAATCTAATACCTATAAGTAACAACCATTAATATTAAGAGAACATCACTGAAAAACATAAAACACTGACTGTGGCTTAAGCCTTTGCCTTTCTGCTTTTGGCATCTGGACTAAGGCTGTGCTTCCCCTGTGGCCATGTGTGGTCTGCTGAGACTTATTTCTAGGAGAATTGTGAATAACATTAGTTTTCTTTCAATGGCAAAAAAAGAAAAAAAAGAGAGAGAAAGTAAAAGTTTATTTCATAAAGCACCTTTTTGCACAAACACTTCCATGCTACTTTATGACAACAACACAACTATTAACTAGCTGCTTAACCAATACTGAACAAAAATTGCAAGTGACGTTTCCTAAACACCTTTACCACTGAGATTAATATGTATGGTTTCCTTCAGTTAAATCAGTTCAGGCATCACTTAGTTACATGTTTATCACTTTGATGGGTTTGTGAATTCGAAAACCTGATTGCTTGGGACTCAAGTTTTATTGGATTCCAGAAACTTTGGAGATTCTGCCCAGAAACTTGGCTGTACTTGGACTTCAAGTAGTAAGCTTTTTCCTGCCATCTCCTTATTTAGGTGTGTTTGTTCACAGCTCGAATTTTGCATTTCAATTGCCATTTCCTAGGTTTTATGTGATTGTTTGGAATAAAGGCACAGTTTTGATTTTCTTCCTATGGTAGGGTCCTCCCTTATTGAAATAATAGAACACAGCATGCCCTGTACTGTTTTGTTTGTTGCCTAGGGAAAAGTCTTTAATGACTCCACTACACACATTTTCATCTTGCCCTGCACACAGCACCTTCTCTACCTTCAAAACAAGGCACTAAGGCCCCACCCAGTTGGATGTTATTCAAGAATTCATTTGCAACTTGTAAAATCTTCCCTCTAATTCCATGTGAGAGCAGTCAGATAAAAAAATCATGCTCACTTAAGACCGTTGTCTAATTTTAACCCCTATTTACAATCCAAGATAGGTCAAAAGTTTTTGAAAGTCAGAGGTAAATTCCACTTGTTGCTGCAAGTACTGGGTATATATAGGTTGCTAATTTTGGGAACGAAGTCCCTATCTATAGCAAGCCTAATGTCTTATAGCAGGGCAGTTCTGTTCAAAGTCTTACTCTGTAAATATAAAAACACCTAAATAAACTTTTAAAAGAGAAGACACATGGGCGAAAGAGCTTGTCAATGTGCCTAAGATTAGCAAGTAGCTCCCTCCTTCTGCAGTATGCAAAAATGCAGGAAACCAGGCCAAGCAGATGGCTCACACCTGTAATTCTTGCACTATGGGAGGCCAAGGTGGGAGGATCCCTTGAGCTCAGGAGTTTGAGACCAACATAAGCAAAAGAGGCCCTTTCTCTACTAAAAATAGGAAAAATTAACCAGGCACTGTGGAGGGCACCTGTAGTGCCAGCCACTCAGGAGGCTGAGGTAGGAACATTGCTTGAGCCCAGAAGTTTGAGGTTGCTGTGAGCTAGGCTGATGCCAAGGCACTCTAGCCTGGGCAACAGAGTGAGACCGTTTCAAAATAAACAAACAAACACACAAAACAGGAAACCTATGCCTGGTACTTCTTCCTGAAACATCAATTTAAGCTGCACATTTGGGTGAAAAGCTCTGGCCTTCAAGTAGAAGGTACGCAGCAACACAAAAACAGACAAGTTAAATTTAGAGGTTCGGACAATTGTTATTCTTGGAAATGTTATAGTGGCCAGGAACCCTCAGGGGTTTCAAGAATACTAGGAACCCAGCCAGGAGTTGTGGCAGGCGCCTGTAGCCCCAGCTACTTGGGAGGCTGAGGCAAGAGAATCGCTTCAGCCCAAGAGTTTGAGATTGCTGTGAGTTGTGATGCCACAACACTCTACCCAGGGTGACAAAGTGAGACTCTGTCTCGAAAAAAAAAAGAAGAATACTAGGAACCATGGAACAAGGAGGGTGTGACAACTCAGTGATCTGTTTAACTCTTGATATGTGCAGTTTTCTGTAGGTAGTATCATATTTCAATACAAATATTTTAAAAAGTTATAGAGTAGGGGGGCGCTCGTGGCTCAGTGAGTAGGGCACCGGCCCCATATACCGAGGGTGGAGGGTTCAAACCCAGCCCCACCATACTGCAACAAAAAAATAGCCAGGCGTGGTGGCGGGCGCCTATAGTCCCAGCTGCTTGGGAGGCTGAAGCAAGAGAATTGCCTAAGCCCAAGAGCTGGAGGTTGCTGTGAGCTGTGATGACACAGCACTCTACTGAGGGCAACAAAGTGAGACTCTGTCTCTAACAACAACAACAAAAAAAGTTATAGAGTAGAGAAGAATGCAATATTTACATATTAATAGCTTCATAAAATAAAACACGAGACTTCAAAGAAATACTGACCTCTTCAGCTCCTCATCCTTGCACCTTTTTCCTCTGTCCAGGGCCATTTTAAAAATTGTAGTTAGTACTGGTGTTTTCATTTGTGTAACAGTTATTTCAATTTTTAGAAACTCTGAATTACGGACATCTGTAGAGCAGGACCAAGGACTAATATGTTCGATTTATAGGAAAAGACAAACCCTTGAGCCATCTACCAGTCTAGACAGAGCCCCTTCTGCATGAGTTCTGATAAGAAGCCGGAGTGCGGTGCATCTTAGAAGGGTACAGGTGAAACTTGCTAAATTCAGACTACAAAGGGCTTAAGGGCTTAACAAAATAACAAAATGCCATGAAGGCTATGTTAACCAGTTTGATGAAATATTTCAGACTGTATACGGAACCAGCACATTGTACCCCATAATTGCATTAATGTACATGGCTATGATTCAATTAAAAAAAAAAAAAAGGAGCCAGGGAGAGGTGCTGTGATGTGCTCCTTAAGACACTTGTCTATCATCTGATTGGTGGAAAGGGCTGTGCTGGGAAGTTTTGTGAGTCTGTCACATGTGTTTCCAGAACGGAAGTGGGACACAGTTTGGGTTATTCTTATTCTTTCAGTGAAGTTCTTGGTGTTCCTCCTATTCATGTATAATCACTGATGCTGAAAAATTAAAGGTAACAAAAGTAAACCAAGTTCCATCATTGCATAATTAAATGCTAAAGGCTGTGTTTTTTTTTTCTTTTTAGTTTATTACCACGAATTCAAAATACTACTAAAAATGACCCTGCTTTGTATAAAGAACGTTAGGAGGGCCATCTGATTTTATTATTCCTGAAAAATAAATAAATAATATGGCAAAAGCAAAGTAGAACAAAAGGAACTGGTCCTCAGAACATATTACAGCTGTGACAGGACCTATAAGAAACGCCTGAAAGGAACTCATAAAAAGAAAAAAAATCTCAGAGTAAGAAGCTGCTTTTCCAGCCCCCAGTGGCTATATACTCACTGATTCCATTTTTATGACATTCTGGGCAAGCACAGGGACGGTGAACAGGCCAGGATTTGCTCAAAATTTGGACTAGGGGAGGGACTGTGCACAGAGCAGCCTGACAGAATACTGAGGCTGCTCCCAAAGGTGCAGGTGGCTTCGTGACCAGGCGCCAGTCGGAACTCATGGAACCAGACTCCAAAAGGAGTGAGTTTTACTGTATATAAGTCTAAAAATAAGCAAGAAAGATGCTGCAAATTCAATAATGATAAAATAGAATGGATCCCCTTCGTCGTAAATGGATACATTTTTAGCATTATGTTTTTCAATGTACCTACAGAATTGACATCTGATAAATTAATATTACCTTTTTAAATGAAGTCTGAACACTTTTGTAGAATCCTGTTGTGAAAACCTGTCTTTATTGTTAGAGAGCACAGATACTAAAATATTCTTACTGTCCTTTTGCTCTGCTGTCTAAGGCATCTCAGAGAGAAATTGTGTGAAGCATTAAACATATGAAGGTTACTGTCTTTAGACTTAGAAGTCTCATCTTTAGGACCTAGTTCAGGGGCCAAATCATGCAATGTAGACAAATCATTCCATCGCCCTGATCTTAGTGTCTCTATACCTTAACTGCTGAGAACGTCTCTTCCAATTCTAGCACAAAATTACCTACTCCACTTTACAAAATCACTCTGTGGTCACTGATATAGCTACTCGGAGTTCCTTCCACATCTTCTACTTAAAAAGAAACCATCGGCACACCTTAAGTTCCTTCTGTAGCTTCTACTTAAAAAGAAACCATCACCACACCTTCTTCTGTGTCCCAGGAATGGTGCTATTGCCGAGTTACAGAGTGGTAAGTTGTGACAGAGTTAATACTTCGTTTTTCACACTCCCATCTCCCCACCCCACCCCCTGTCCTAGCCCCAAGGTTAGTATCTTTCATGCTTTGCCTGAGAAAACTAAGTTTGGAGAGTTGAAAGGACTTGTTCAAGATCAGAAGCTAGACAAAGTGGTGATATGTGCCCCCTACCCTTTGAGGGACGTGAGTCCACCCTCTTCATTCTACCATAATTATCAATTCCATGTGGACTGCAGGCAGGCTCTGTAGGTACATGAGACCATTTCTTTTTAATTAATTAATTAATTAATTTATTTATTTATTTATTTGAGACAGAGCCTCAAGCTGTCACCCTGGATAGAGTGCCATGGCATCACAGCTCACAGCAACCTCCAATTCCTGGGCTCAAGCGAGTCTCCTGCCTCCGCCTCCCAAGTAGCTGGGAGCACCGGCGCCTGCCACAATGC
>CAUYON010188704.1:0-37039 GCA_963573935.1 Arctocebus calabarensis | reverse complement strand
AAATTGGCTCAGCGCCTGTGGCTCAACAGGCTAAGGCGCCAGCCACGTACACCTGGGCTGGCGGGTTCAAATCCAGCCCGGCCTGCCAAACAACAATGATGGCTGCAACCAAAAAATGGCCGGGTGTTGTGGCGGGCACCTATAGTCCCAGCTGCTTGGGAGGCTGAGGCAGGAGACTCGCTTGAGCCCAGGAATTGGAGGTTGCTGTGAGCTGTGATGCCACAGCACTCAATCCAGGGTGACAGCTTGAGGCTCTGTCTCAAAAAAAAAAAAATTGTGTGAAATTATAGTTCCATAGTCCAATATTGGTCCATATTTTGGCTACCTCTAGTATATTAGTTACCTATTGCTTCAAAGCAAATTGTCCCCAAATTTAGCAGCTTAAAACAACAAACATTTCTCATCACACATGGTTTCTGAGGGTCAGGGGTCTGGAAGAGGCTTAGGTAGTGATCCAGGCTACCTGAAGACCCAAATGGGATTGCAGTCTCCACTGGTAAGCCCACTTATGTGGTAACTGATGTGACACTGCCATTCCTCAGGGTGGAGTTCTCGCCACAGTCTGTTCCAGTGTCCTCCCAGTATGGTGGTGCTCTGCCCAGAAAAAGAAAGCTGCCATACCACGCCTGAGTTACGCTGAGTCTTCCTACCATACTTTGTGAGAGGTAAGTCGCAAACACATCTGAAACCATCACCAGCCACCTGCTGTGGCTCCAACAATAGAGAACAGTGGGGACTGTTGGGACAGGTGCCCAAGGCACAGGAGGGTCTGGAGGGCCATATTGCTGCCCATACCAGTGTGAAAGAATATTCAGGAAACAACTCAAAGCAACAGACTTGAAGGCAGAGCAGCTGGAGAGAGCAAAGGGAGCAGGGAACAGGGGATATTGTCATAGTCTCTTGCTCTGTCCTCTGTTTCTGTCTCTCTGTCTCTGTTTCTATCTCTCACTCCCTCTCAGTCTGTCTGTCTCTCTGTCCCTCTGTCTCTCCATGTGTTTGTGTCTTTCTCTCTCTCCCTCCCTGTCTCTCTCTGTGTGAACCCCTGTCACAGAGATGAGACAAGTGCACAGAGCTGAAATAGAATATGAAGTGGGACTCCCTCCTATCTACCTGGAGCTCAGAGCTAAGAACCCTCAGGGTTTCCCCAATAAGAGTGCTACCTGAGGGGTGGACTGGCCCAGCATCTGCCATAACCCTCCCAGAGGTGGAGGTGGAGGCCCCTGCACTGGTTGGCATGGAGCTCCTGGAGCAGGGAGGCCTTGGCTGCCCCCTCCCTGTCCCACAGGATAGCACTGGGCATCTTCCCATCAGGGCCTGGGGGTTGAGGGGAGCAGGGATGCTTGTAAGATTTTGATGTTCAGCAGCTCACTGCATCAGTTCCCAAGTGTGTTTTCCTTACTTTCATTGCTCATTCAAATCCACAGAGCTTCTTGAATCTATGGCCTTCTGTCTTTTATGAGTTCTTGAATATTCTTGGCCATTATCACCCAAGTTTTTTAAACTACTCAGTCATCAAGGCAGATGGTGGTTGTAGTGAAGCCACACACAACAGTGGCCAGTCTTGTGCTTGGGAAAGGATGCAGGCCACCTCCTCAAGGTTTCTGGATACCCTGCAGTCCTAGAAAGGCCCCTGCAAGCACTGTCTCCCCACACAAATACCACAGATACCCCACCTGCCCTGTGCCCCCTCCACCTACCTTTCTGGGGCCCACGCTGCCCTGCCCTGCTGTGCTTCTTCTCTATGTCTTTATCCATCTTTACTCTCCACGTTGCATTCTGGACTGCTCACCTGGTCTCCACTTCACTAACCTTCTCTTCTGCGGTGTACTGACTGCTTTTAAACCCATTTGTTCAGGTCTTAAATTCAGCGATTTTACATGTCAGTCCTGGACTAACTCTGTGATTCCTTCTTTTTGTTTGTTTTTTTTTTTTTTGAGACAGAGCCTCAAGCTGTCACCCTGGATAGAGTGCTGTGGCCTCACAGCTCACAGCAACCTCCAACTCCTGGGCTCAAGCGAGTCTCCTGCCTCTGCCTCCCAAGTAGCTGGGACTACAGGTGCCCTCCACAACGCCCAGCCATTTTTTGGTTGCAGCTGTCATTGTTGTTTGGGGGGCCCGGGCTGGATTCGAACCCGCCAGCTTAGGTGTATGTGGCTGGCACCTTAGCCCATTGAGCCACAGGCGCCGAGCCTGTGATTCTTTCTTTACAAGTTCCAGTCATCTGTTGAAATTCTCCATCTCTTATTTTCTTTCTGAATGTATCGTTCACATCTTACGGTTTGTTCTATACATTTATGCCTATTGGGTTTATTTTTTTTATTTTTTGTCACCCTCAGTAGAATACTGTGGCATCATAGCTCACAGCAACCTCCAACCCTTAGGCTTAAGCAATTCTCTTGCTTCAGTCTCCCAAGAAGCTGGGACTACAGGTGCCCACAACATCGCCTGGCTATTTTTTTGTTGTAGTTGTCACTGTTTAGCAGGCCTGGGCCAGGTTCGAACCTGCCAGCCTCTATGTATGTGGCTGGCACCATAGCCACTGCACTATGGGCACCGAGCCTATTTTATTTTTTTTGAGACAGAATCTCACTTTATCACCCTGTGTAGAGTGTTGTGGTGTCATAGCTCACAACAACCTCAAACTCCTGGCCTCAAGTGATCCTCTTGCCTCAGACTCCTGAGTAGCTGGGACTATAGTCTCCTGCCATAATGCCCAGCTAGTTTTTCTATTTTTTAGTAGAGATGGGGTCTCACTCTTGCTCAGGCTAGTCTCAAACTCCTGAGTTCAAGCAGTCCTCCTGCCTTGGCCTCCCAGAGTGCTGGAATTATAGGTATGAGCCACTGTGCCCCACCATTCCCTTGCTTCTATCCACTCCCCTCCATCTGCTTCTGTCAGCTCTCCTCCCTCCTATTCCTTTCAGAGTAAGGTGCAGGCATCAGGCCCTCCCTGAAACCAGCTCAGCATGTACTTCCTTAGGAGAGCCCAATATGCGCTTGCTTTTGTTAAGGTGACATTTGCATGCTGTGTGTATGGGTTTGCTAGGGCTGCTGTGACAAAGTGCCAAGGCTGGGCAGCTCAACAACAGGCATGTGCTCTCTCCTGACTTTGGAGGCCATGAGTCCCGGGGCCAGTACTCGTTCCTCTTGAGACCTCTGTCCTTGGCTGCAGGTAGCCACCTTCTCCTGCATCAACCTGTGGCCGTCCCTCTGTGCCTATCTGTGCCTTAGCCTCTTCTTATAAGAAAGCCAGTCAGACTGGATCAGGCCTCAACCTGGTGACCTCATTTTAACTTACTATCTCTTAAAAGACTCCCAACTCCAAACACAGTCACATTCTGAGGCATTGGGATCAGTACTTCAATATACAAATCCCAAGAACAGAGCTCAACCCATAACACAGTGGAATGCAGGACAAAACTGGCCCTTGACCTGCCCTGGATGTGTCCCTCCAAATTCATATGTGGGACCCTAATTCACAGTGTGATAATAATGAGGGGAGCTCCGGGAGGTGATAAGGCATCAGGTTGACAGAAGCTGCCTTTTTTGGCATGTGAAGGCATAGTGAGGGGCAGCAGGCACTGAGCACAGGGGGCCCTCACCTAGATCTCAGACTTCCCAGCCTCTAGAAAGGTGAGAAACTGATTTCCATTTTTTAGTGTTACTCTTTTTTTTTGACAGAGTTTCATTATGTTGCCTTTGGTAGAGTGCTATGGTGTCACAGCTCACAGCAACCTCAAACTCTTGGTCTTAAGTGGTTCTCTTGCCTCGGTCTCCTGAGTAGCTAGGACTATGGGCACCTGCCACAACACCCAGCTATTTTTTGATTATAGTTGTCATTGTTGTTTAGCAGGCCCAGGTTGGACTCGAACCAACCAGCCTTGGTGTATGTGGCCGGCGCCCTACTCACTCAGCTACGGGCACTGAACCTATTAGTGTTACTTTTTTAAGAGACGAGGTTTTGCCCTATTGCCCAGGCTGGAGCATGGTGGTATCAGCACAGCTCACTGCAGCCTCACGCACCTGGGCTCAAGCGATCCTCCTTCTTCAGCCTCCTTAGTGGGGAGCACAGGTGCCCACACCATCACCCCCAGCTAATTTAAAAAAATTTTTTTGTAGAGATGGGTTTTCACTCTGTTGCCCAGGCTGATCTCCAGATGCTGGCCTCAAGCAGCCCTGCTGCCTTGACCTCTTGCGTGCTGGGAATTTCTGTTCTTTGTAAATTACTCAGTCTCAGTTGTTTTGTTATAGCAGCCTGTATAACTAAGCTGAGACATAGCCTGGCTATATCTCTTTGATTTAAGAAATGATGCTGCTCTCAGATTACCAAATCATTTTGCTAATTATAAAACGTTAGAAAAATAATAACCTGGCTCAGTGCCTGTGGCTCAACAGGCTAAGGCGCCAGCAAGTACACCTGAGCTGGCAGGTTCGAATCCAGCCAGGCCCGCCAAACAACGACAGCTGCAACCAAAAAATGGCCGGGCATTGTGGCGGGCGCCTGTAATCCCAGCTACTTGGGAGGTGGAGGCGGGAGACTTGCTTGAGCCCAGGAACTGGAGGTTGCTGCGAGCTGTGACGCCACAGCACTCTATCCAGGGTGATAACTTGAGGCTCTGTCTCAAAAAAAAAAAAAAAAAAAGAATATTACCCTGGTGGACAGCATTCTTACCAAGATTGTCCTCCCTTGTTGCAGGGCAGGGGTTCTCTTTGTTCATTGGCTTTTCTAGGACCAGTGAGCCAGCAGCCTGGTGGTCCCAATGGGCTTTGATGGCAGAATCAAGTATCGTTTCTCTACACAGTTAAAACATGTTCATTAAGGAGAAAAGATGAGAGAAAGAGAAGTAAAAAGGAAGAGTTAAATCAACTGCTGAACTCTCACCACATAGAGACAATTTCCTTTTTTTTGGGGGGGGGTTTTTGGCCAGGGCTGGGTTTGAACCTGCCACCTCTGGCATATGGGGCCAGCGCCTTACTCCTTTGAGCCACAGGTGCCGCCCCTAGAGACAATTTCTTAATACTCTGGATTAATTCCTGTCAATATTTTTCCTGTACTTGAGAAAAGGCATTTTACATGTGAAATCACTTACATGTAAGTACATATTTTGCATGTAAGTGTAATGCATTTACACTTGGTTTTGTTTAACCAAATAGGATATTATACATTCTGCCTTTAGCTATTTTTAACTTACTATTCCTGATAGCTATAGAATGTTCTATCAGGTTCTGTCATGGCTGGTCTTACCTTGCCCTCCCCTCTATGAACTTGGAGTTGGCTCCAGTTGTCACTCTAAGAAAGTGATCTGGTCTGGGAGTGCCCACAGGCATCACAGCAGGGAATAGTGACCTGAGTGGCCTTCTAGCTTCTGGCCATCCTCCAGTGGCTTCCCCAGTGTGTGTTCAGGAGGAAGTCCTGTTGAGCCCTCTTTGGAGAAAGTTTCCACCTGTCCCTCAGTGATGGAGGCTGGGTGCCATGTGCTGTGTCCCTCATGGGAGTGGGTCTGAGGGAGGCCTCATCCAGGGGCTTCCACAATTTTGTCCCACACAGGGCTGTGTCCGGAGCCTGGCTCCTTTCTAGAAGGAGCAGCAGAGCTGATTAAGCTGTCCTGTCTGAGCTGACCAGTATTTGGCCTTGTGGGAGACCCTGGCCATTCACCTGACAGATGGGAGCAGTCCAAAAAGTGGCACAGAGGAGCCCACAGGGGTGGCTGGTGGGGAGCAGAGGCCCAGTACCAGCTCCATCCCACCCTGCCAACTCTGAGGCAGCCTGCTGTGCTCCATGCCAAGAGGCATACAGAGGTCTCAGCCTGGAGGCCCCACCCTGGCCCTCCCAGGGGGCTCTCAGGCAGGGCCCTCATTCAGCATCACTCCCCACTCTTGGAGGGTGTCGGTGTTATCTTAACACAGGCTATGTGGGTGAGTGCATTTCTAAGGAGAGTTTTACAGGAAATGGGGAGAGGGGTGGGTAAAGGCCATCATTTACAAAAAGCTTCCCAGGGAATGGGAGGACCAGGCCACCATTTGGGGTAGGTTTCTGAGGAAACAGGGAAACCAGGCCACCATTAGGGAAGGGTTTGGGGGTACCAGGACACCATTTAGGAGAGTTTTTCAGGGAATGGCAGGACAAGGCCACCATTTAGAAAGGCTTTGCAAGAAACACAGGCACCAGCCCACTATTAGGGAAGATTGGAGAAAACTGGGAAATTTCACTATTTGGGGAAATTTTCCAAAGGAACAAGGGGACCAGGCCTCCATTTGGGGAGGGATTCTCAGTAACCATGGGGACCAGGCCACCATCTGGGGAGAGATTTCCAGGGAATGGGGGACCAGGCCTCCGTCCGAGAGGCATTTAGGGAATATGGGTTCAAGCCTCCATTTGAGGAGGGATTCCCAAAGAATATGGGAACCAGGCCACCATTTGGGGAGTGTTTCTCAGGGAATGGGGGCACCAGGCCATCATTTGGGGAGGTTGTCCCAGCGACCTGGGGGACCAGGCCACCCTTTGGGGAGAGTTTCACAGGGAATTGGTGGGTTAGGCCACCACCTAGGGACGGTTTTCCATGGAACGTGGGGACTAAACCATTATTTTGGGAGGGTTTCCCAGGGAATGGGGTGATTAGGCACTAGGGGAGGAGTCCAGGCAGTTGCCACCTCAACTGTTTCTTCAAACCCCATGTGTTAGGTTATGACCTGTGTTTGGGAATGGTCTCTCTTTACCCACCTGGGAGCTCAGGTTGGCCAGAGGGCACCTCTGGCTGGGGCAAGGCAAGTAGCATGAATTCCTCACAGCTGGTTAAAATAGCTTTAAAGTCAACTAAAAACCATGTGTGTCCTGCTAGCTGTGCCAGCCAAGGATCCTTTGAGACGGTTGGAAGGAAAGGCGACCCTGGGGCAGGGTCCCCTTAGTGTGCAGAGAGGGAGATGCTGGAAAGAACCCTGCCCAACACTGAAAAGGGCTCCTGCAAAACTCAGGGTTCCTTCAGGGCCAGGACTCATGATAGTGAGGGTCTGGGAGCCCTGCCTTACCACCAGCTCCAACCTAGATATCCCCAGAGAAGCCTCAGTGCAAACGGACAGTGGGGAGATGATTAGTGGACTTTTACGAATGTGGGTGCCCAGGGCTCCAAGCCTCCCCTCTGAAGCCGCAGATGGGAAGTGACAGTGGGGATTCAATTGACGCCAAGCGGCAAAAGTCTGCCCTCTCCCTGGCATTGGCACCTGCTGCATGCACTCCCCCCAGCGGGTCCAGGGGAGGACGTGGCCAAGTAGGAGAGTCCCAGGAGCTGTTCTAAAGGCAGCAAAGGTTGGGTGTAGAGGCTCATTCACTCCTGTAGTTCTAGCACTGTGGGAGGCCAAGGCAGGTGGATTGCCTGAGCTCAGAGGTTCGAAACCATCCTGAGCTAGAGTGAGCCAGAGTGAGCCAGGGTGAGACCCGTCTCTACCAAAAAAAGCCAGGCATTGTGGCAGGCAGCTGTAGTTCCAGCTACTTGAGAGGCAAAGGGCAAGAGAATCGCTAAAGGAAGAAAAGAAAAAAAAAATTAAAAAAAAAAAACAACTTCAGGGGGCAAAACACGATTGTAAGAGGGACTGTACCTAACAAATGCAATCAGTGTGACCTGAATTCTTGTATCCTCAACGAATCCCCAACAATAAAAACAAACAAACAAAAAAAAAAAACTTTAAGATGAGTGAAAGTCAGTTGAAATTGAAAGCAAAATTAAAACAACAGCATAAAAAAGGCGGCAGAGACTCCCCTCCTAGGGCCCAGCTGAACTTCTTGGACGATACCAGGGCCTGGTAAAGCACATAGGAGGCCACCATGTGGAGCAGGTCTCTGTGAAGTTCAGGCCTCAGCCGACCCGTACAACTGGCAGGAAGAAGTCAGCCACAGGTGAGCAAGGTTGTGTCAGCCAAGGGGTACCCTGGACCTGCAGAGAGAACTTAGATCTCCATACCAGTTAGGGCATGTGCAGGACCCCTCTCACCGCCTGCACTTTGATACTCTCCGCTACACAGAGTCCTGTCGTCACCCATGAGCTTCTTTGAGTGAACTCCCCGTGGAACCTGGTGGACCATTTTTCCAAGGAACTGGACAAGGTAAACTCTGTGGTCCTGCCCTCACTGAGCTGTTCACAGACTCCTTTCCTCTATACAGAACGGTAGTGGACCCTCCTTTGTAGCCAAAGCAACCAAGCAAGTAAGCAAAGCCCTATGTCTGGAATGAAAATTACATGGAACCTAACTAAAATGGAATAAAGGCCAGGCGCAGTGGCTCACACCTGTAATCCCAGCAGTCTTTGAAGCCGAGGCAGGTGGATCGGGTGGATCGTCTGAGTTCAGGAGTTAAAGACTGGCCTGAGCCAAAGTGAAACTTTGTCTCTAAAAATAGCCAGGTGTTGTGGCGGATGCCTGTAGTCCCAGCTACTTGGGAGGCCAAGGCAAGAGAATCACTTGAGCCCACCAAGAGTTTGAGGTGGCTGTGAGCTATGACGCCATGGCATTCTACCAAGGGCGACAAAATGAGACTCTGTCTCAAAAAAAGAAAAAAAGTGGAATAAAGTCTTGTTGCTGCTTGCCCTTCTCTGGATAAGGGTAGGGCTTAAAGCAGGCTCAAGTTCAGCCCTAAGAGTTAGTTTATGAGAGACCTTCCTAGCGCCCTAGTAAATATGGTGATAGGATGTGAGTAGACAAGACTACAGTGAAGCAATATGCTGAACGAGCGGGTTGGGTGCTAACCACCACATGTGAGTGGAAAACAGAGAGGTGGAAGTTACCGTGAAGTGCCTTTAACAACTCATACCTCTTTGAAACTATCACAAGTGAGCCCTTAAGTCCATCACACCAAAGCAAGGAGGTGGGCCCCCAGCGAGGGGCCAGCCTTAAGTGATCTGAAGTATGTGTTTGAGAAAAAGAAAAGTGGAAATGTTAATAACCCCACTAATCCATTTGGTTATTTGATCTGTCTAAAGGACAGAGGCACACTTCCTTAGTGAGGGTTTCCCAGGCTCCCGTCTCTGCTGTTGGTCTGTCCTGCCTCAGGGTATGTTACCCTAAAGCTCATGTGGTACAAGTTATTTCTGTGCATGGCTTCTAAAGAAGTCAGTCTCTCAACTCAGCAGCAGGGGTGTCCCAGCTGAGACCTACAGGCTACACGTGGATTATGTCAGGACTTCTTTGCTTGTCTGTGGTGTTGGACGTCATGAAAATGATGAACAATTTTTTTTTTCTCGTCATCTTTTGTTAGTGTTTGTGTGTTTACTGTGTGGTCGAAGACAACTCTTCTTATTCTAATGTGCGGCATAGAAGAAAAAAAGTTGGATACCGCTGACAGGGCACAACGGACAGCTGTGTGCTCAGAGGCCCCTGAATCTCGTTTAACTCAGCCACTTTGGGTATTGTGTCCGTCTCTCCCATCAGTCCTCAGGGTTGTGGTTATTGCTCATGCTGTTTTGTACCTGGTGGTCTGTGCTTTCCACGTAAAACCTCACCCCATTTCGGCAGAAGTATCTTGATGACTATGTTGTGCCCCTCCTCCCACAGGTATGGAGGATAAAGTTGACAGTGGGGGACATGTAACGGAGAAAATGGCCTGAAAAAGGGTAAACATGTTTTCTGTCTCTAAAAAAACCTTCACCTTTTTTTTCCAGATGGAGTCTCACTTCATTGCCCTTGGTAACATGACTTGGCCCACGCACAGCCATGCTGTGGCTTCATAGCTCACAGCAACTGCAAACTCCTGGGCTCAAGCTATTCTCTTGCCTGAGTAGCTGGGACTACAGGTGCCTGCCACAACACCTCGGCTATGTTTAGAGGCAGGGTCTCACTCTCGCTCAGGCTGGTCTAGAACCCGTGAGCTCAGGCAGTCTACCCCTCTAGGCCATGCATGATTACAGGCATGAGCCACCACACTCACAAAAACCCTTCACCCTTTTGAAGAACTAAAACCTACATCCCTGCCTTAGGCCAGTCAGAAGAAGCAAGAGAGGTCCTTTGTTCTTTGTGCCACAGAAGATGAGATGAACCCAGGCAGAGGTCATGAAATTGTCTTAGCTGAAGATAGGATTTATCAGAACCTTTCCCTTAAAACCTCTGTACTTCTGCTCAGGAGGACACTGGTATGTTGAGATGAGAGTAAGACAGCCTCCTCATTTGCCAGCAAATTAATAAACTCCTCAAAAGAAAAAAAAAAAAACAGTGTCACAGGCATGGCACATAGTATGTTCTGCATCCACGCCTTCATGCCTGGCCATATTCACCCCACACACACTGCAGTGGACCAGGCTCTGCAGGTCCATCGCCTGATGCCTCACCTTGGCATCTGGACAGCCTCAAGTGCCTCAGTCTCCTCCTCTGTAAACTGGGATGGAAAAGAGTCCTATCCACTAAGAACTCATCACAGTGCCTGGTACAGGGAGGGGCATGGCTCAACAGTGGCAGCCAGTGTCAAGCCCCAGCGAGTACGGCTGAGTCACCCTGCCTTACTTCTACAGTTGTGTCCCTGCTTGGGGTGGGTGCTGGCACACACAGGCACAGCCTGTCAGGCAGCCCATTCATCTGACGGCAACTGCACTCTCTGTCCTGTTCTGCCACACTACATGCTAAACGCTGGGGTCAAGGAGCCCTGACTCCTGTCCTCCCACCCACTTCAGGCAGCCTGTTCTCACAGGGATCCGCCAAGTCGGCCTTGAACACAGGCATTCCTCACCATGTCATAGGCATGAGACCTAGAGGCCTGGCCAGGCAGCAAAGCAGTATAAGACAACACCCCCCGCAGCTGGCCAAGGGCACAGAGACCCTCACAGCTTACAGCTGCACCACCCCAAAGGAGCCGGCAACATGTTGGGAACACACAGGTTCCCTTGTTCTCTCCACCGTGGGGCCCCCCTGGCTAGAAGCAGTCGCAGCTGTTTGCAGCTCCAGACCCTGAAGTTACAGCTGGAGGCTAACTCTTGCAAAGGAGGGAAACCTGGGCCAGCGGGTCTTTACTGGAGAGAGGCCAAGGTCGGCTGGGGTGGTCAGCCTTCAGGGGGAGGGAGGTCAGCTTGGGCTGGATTTGTTTGCACTCAACTTCCTGTGGACTACAAGACGCAGAAGCCAGGAGAAAAGCAACTGTGTAACACTGTGGATACCGGAAACAGAAGAGACGCCAGAAAAGCTATTCCTAAATCTCGGCTCAGCGTCTGCTGACTTTGACAAGAACCAGGGCAGAAAAAGGAACACAGAACCTCTCCGAACCCCGGGATCGGGAGGGCCTGTCCCCGGGGTCACGACCGGCCCACGGCCAGCAGCCACTCCCCACTATCCCGAGTGAAACTCTAGCACCGAGCGACCGAGAGGCTGGAACCGACAGGAGAACCCCGACGGGATTCCCGGGGCCAGGGCGTGCAGGAGGGCCTGGGGACCGTTCGAGGGGACGCCGCCGGACGCGCGGTGAGGTGGGCGGGGTCTGGGCAGAGCCCGAGGCGGGCCAGGACCTGCGGCCACCCCCGGAGGCTCGTGGCCCCTAGCAGCGGTTACCGCGGGCACGGGGCGCGGTGCGCCGGGCGGGGCCTGTGCGCAGATGCGCGTGTGCGCGCTCCCGAGCCCGCGGTGGGGGCGCCCGGGGGCGCGTGGACCTCACTTCCGGCGAGCGCTCCGCGGGCGGCGATTGGACCCAAGAGGGCGAGCTCGCTCCCGGCCCGGCCAATAGGCGGCGCCGGCGTGGGTTGGAGGGCGCGGGGCGCGCGCGGGGCGGCGGGGCGGGGCGGAGCGGAGCGGCCGCAGCTAGTCGCCGCCCGCGGGCCTGTCCGCCTCCCGGGCCCGGCCCGTCCCCGCCGCCGCCCGGCAGCCATGTGACCGCGCGCCCGGCCCGCCCGCCGCGCGTCCGCGGCCCGGTCACAGCCCCAGGCCGCCGAGGGAGCGGCGGGGCCGGCGCCATGGCCGAGAGGGGCCGCCTCGGCCTCCCTGGCGCGCCCGGCGCGCTCAACACGCCGGTGCCCATGAACCTGTTCGCTACCTGGGAGGTGGACGGCTCCAGCCCCAGCTGCGTGCCCAGGTACGCGCCGCCCCAGCTGCGCTTTGTTCGCGCCGCGCACGGGGCCAGGCCCCCGCCGGGCGGTCAAGCCAAGCCCCGTGGCACGCGCCGCGTCCGCGCTCCCCGCCTGCTCAAGGCGCCGAGCCGGTTGAGCCCCCGCCGCAGCCAGGCGAGCGTGGCCCGGGAGTCCCCGTGGCCCCGAGGGTTCCGAGCCGAGGAGGGGCTGCGCGAGGCTTTGGGAGGACTCGGCGTCGCTTCGGCCCCCGTGCTGCCTGCGCTGTCCAGCCTGCGGCCGCGCACCTGCCTGCCAGAGCGGCGCAGGCGAGCCGAGGGTGTTTCCTCTGTCGTCCCATACCGCAGATTTCTTTTCGCATCCAGCGACGCTGTCAAACTCGAGGGCCTGAATGACACTTGGCGCACAAGGCTCAGAAGACAGGCCAACTTACAACCCCAGTTATATTCGTCCTTGGTTCAGGATCTTGGCTCACTGGTCTGTCCCGCGGTGCGTCCCTCCTGTCCGCTAACATGGAGAAGCGCCGAAGTCGCTGCCACTCTTTGCCATTGCAAAGGGCTCGCTACTTTCCATTTGGGAAGGGTCCACCCTGTATCGTGCGGTGACGACCAGGCAAGGTTTACCTACTGATGAGCAGTGGGCAGCCTGACTCCACCTAGACTAGCAGCTTCCCTGTTTATTCTGGCTTAGTTCAAAACTCCTGTGATTTCTTCTTGACTCAGTTCCTGCTTAGGGACCTCCCAGGCTAACCGGGGAGAGAGACACTTGCCAAAAGGTTCTGGTTCTGAAATAGTCACCAGGCGAGAGCTGCGGGGTGAAGGGCTGCAAGGGCCTTATTCTCTGCGATGTCGCCTAAAGTATTATTCACGCAACATGAGAGTGAGAGTTCCTGGTGGGGAGATGCAGCCCTCTGTAGAGGGACCGCGAGTGCCATCCAAGCACAGGAAGTGGCCATGGAGGGGACCCCTTCACTCTCTACTGAGGCGCCTTCAACAGGCGTGCGGTTGGTGTTGCATACAGATTCCAGACTTCCCTAGTTGCTTCTCTTCTGGGGTCTCAAAGCCAAACTCGGGAGCATCTCCCCAGGCCTGGCCCCCTTTCCTTTCCTGGTCTTGGTGCTTGCTCATGGGTGTGTTAGGTCTCCCATCATGCTGGGTCCTGGGACCTCTCCTGGTTCCTCACAGGCCCTTGTCCTGCCCCCAGCACCCCACAGTCGGCACAGAGTACAGCCTGCCCTTCCTGCAGCTCATCAGGAGCTTCTGAGGCTCCCCAAATGAGCACAGAAGTCTTTGATCAGAGGGAGGTGAGGAAGTGTGGCAGTAGGGCCTGGGCTGTGTTGTGCAGGGGTCTAGAAAGTCCAGTCTGGCGTCTGTTCAGAGACGGGGTGTGTGTGGGAGCAGAGCAGGATGGGCACCTGAACAGGCCAGTAGGAACTGAGGGCTGTGGCCTGGATGGGGTGTGGGAGCCAGTGTGAGGCAGGAGGACGGTGGGTTGGGAAGCAGCTGTCATGGGGCCCGACTGCTTTGCCCCTGTCCCAGCTGACAATGCATCCTGTGACTTAGGCCTGTTCATTTGGGGACTTGATGGGAAAGGCTTCGTTCTCCCTGCATTCTTTCCTACTTGCTTTTGCCTAGTCGTCAGGTGTCTGAGCCTCGTCTGTGCTGATGGCTGTTGAGGAGTTAGCTGCTGTGTAGTGTCCCTGGTGCATCACTGCTTCTGTCAAGGGGCCTTGGCTTGTTTCCATTTTCCAGCTAGTTACACATGAGCTGCTGTAGATGCTCCATCCTGTCCTCTGCCTGTGCCTCCCTGGAGTGCCTCCCTGGGCTGCTGGAGTGTAGGATTCAGGGTGAGGGGCACGGGCACGGACAGCGTGCTCTGGGCAGTTTCTCTGAGCATGGGGCCAACTTAAGCCCCCATCAGTGGGGTGTGAGTCCCCCTTGCTCCCTATTTTTGCCAACACTTGTCTGACTTTTAATTTTTGCCAATGTGGTGAGTTTGAAATGATGTCATGGTTTTTAATTTGAATTTCTCTGATTACTAATTTAGGCCATTTGTACTTCCTCATCAGTAAAATTCCTGTTCATTTCTTTTGCCAACTTTTCCTTTTTTTCTACTTGAGTCTCAGCAGTTTCTTTAGGACGTAGTAATCCTTTTTTGGCTAAATGTGTTGAAAATGCCCTGGTGCAGTGAGGAGCGCCTCTCTGCACTCAGTGTGTGCTTGGCGGAGTCCTGAGAGACTGCCACATGGTGCTGCCCTTTTCAGTCCTTCCTTCCTAGGGGGTGGTGGGAAGGTCTCTGTCCCTGGGGAGCTTTGTGGCAGGCTGTGCGGTGAGGTGAGGGAGGCCCGGTGTCCTGCAGCACCCAGGGGCCCACACCGTTCCCAGCAGCACCTCCCCTCCTTGGCCCCCATGGGCCATTGGGCAGTGTGCATGTGGCAGGGTCATGCCGTGTGCCCGTCTGTCCGTGTCTCACTGTTTGCATTCCCAGAGCTCCCCCTAGATGCCTCTGCCATGGAACATACCCCTGCCCGCTCTTCAGGAGAGCCTCAGCCATTGGAGACCTCTGGACCTCCCAGTTGACACCTTTCTGTTGAGGCTTTTTAACTCATTTTTTAATTCTGTGAGGCCTGTTCACGTGCTCAGTGGTCATCCTCGTCTTTACCTCCACAAGCTCCTAGCTGGCGTCCTTGCCATGTGCCCCCCTGGTCTCCATCCCCCCACAGTCAGGGCTGTCAGTCCTGCCATGTGCAGTGTGGTGTGTCTGAGGCCATCCGTGTGCTGCATTCGGCAGGACTCCCTTTCCTCTGCGCACAGTGCTCCTTGTGGGAAGAGACCGTGCTTATCTAACGTGGGTAGATGCTGGCCTCTACCAGTTTGTGGTAGTATGTATAAAGCCCTGTGGCCTCTTCAGTCTAGGGCTTTCTCTGGGTGCAGCTTTCACTCCTTGGGAGTGCCTGGCCACAGGGGAGGTGTGTGCTGGCCTCTGTGAGCTTCTGCTGGTGTGTGGGGTGGCAGCACTGCCCTGTTCTGTATTATCTGGGGTTTTTCATTTCAGCCATTCTAATGATTGTCCCTCAGGGTGCTGACCTGTGCTTACCAGGGATGTTAGGTACCTTCACAATGTGCTTATTGGCTGGCTTTTCCTTTATTTTCACAAAGTGTTTTTTTTTTTTTTTTTTTGAGACAGAGCCTCAAGCTGTCACCCTGGATAGAGTGCTGTGGTATCACAGCTCACAGCAACCTTCAATTCCTGGGCTCAAGTGAGTCTCCTGCCTCTGCCTCCGAAGTAGCTGGGACCACAGGCGCCTGCCACAACGCCCTGCTATTTTTTTTTTTTTTTGCTTGCAGCTGTCATTGTTTGGTGGGCCCAGGCTGGATTTGAACCTGCCAGCTCAGGTGTACGTGACCGGCGCCTTAGCCTGTTGAGCCATAGGCGCCAAGCCACAAAGTGAGTTTTTAATTGGATACTATCTTCTTATTCTTGTTGAGTTGTAGGAGTTTGGGGGGTTTTTTGGTTTGTTTTTAGATGGTCTCCATGGTCCAGGCTGAGTGCAGGGGTGTCTTTACAGCTCACTGCAGCCTCCAAATGATCCTCCTGCCTCAGCCTCTCTAGTGTCAGGGACTGCAGGGATGCACCACCATACCTGACCCCAGTATTTTAAAATTTTTGGTAAGACCCGGTGTGGTGGCTCTCACCTGTAATTCTAGCACTCTGGGAGGCCGAGGTGGGTGGATTGCCTGAGCTCAGGAGTTCAAGATCAGCCTGTGTAAGAGCAAGACCCCTATCTCTAAAAATAGCCAGGTGTTGTTGTGGGCACCTGCAGTCCCAGTTGCTCGGGAGGCTGAGACAAAAGGATAGCTTGAGCCCAAGAGTTTGAGGTTGTAGGTATGACGACACAGCCTCTACCTAGGGTGAGAGGGTGAGAGACTCTGTCTTAAAAAATAATAAATAATAGATAAATAATTTTTGGTAGAAATGAGATCCTGCTACATTACTCACACTGGTGCTGAGCTTCTGCCTCAGTCTCCCAAAGTGCTGGGACTACAGGAATGAGCCACTGAGCCTGGCTGAGTTGTGGGAAGTTTTTATGTAGCTTAGGTAGATGTCTTTTGTCAAATATGTGGATTGTGAATATATTCTCCCAGTCTGTTTTGCCTTTTCGTTTCTTTATGGTGTTTTTTGATGAGAAGTTTTTGATTTTCATGAAATCCAGTTCATTTATTTATTTTTTGGTTAGTTTGTTGGTATCCTGTCTAAGAGATCTCAAGGTCATCAAGATATTTTTCTGTGCTTTTTTCTAGAAGTGTTATAGTCTTAAACTTTTATGTTTAGGTTTATTCATCTTGAGTTAACTTGAATATGGCACGAGGTAGGGGTTGAACTGACTTTACAACTTCTAGACTTACCTTTTTAAGTTCCACAAAAAACTCTGGTGATTGGACGTTATTTGGCTCTGCAGAACAGGTTGGGGAGAGTCGACATTTTGTGTGATGCTGAGTTTTCTCTCTCATGAATAGATGCTCTGTCTCTATTTACTTGAGTCTTTAATGAATCTTGAAAGAGTTGCATATGATTCTGCTATCTTGCGTATTTTTTGTTAGATTTATTCTTAGAGGTTCGTATTTTAGGTATAGTAAAAGTCATCTTTTTTATTTTGTTTGTTGGTACTGTATAGAACTTCAGTTGAATTTTGAAGCCAGTAATTTTGCTATATTTATTTATTTATTTTTATTTGCTGTGGCATCACAGCTCATAGCAACTTCAAACTCTTGGGCTTAATTGATTCTCTTGCCTCAGCCTCCCAAGTAGCTGGGACAACAGGCGCCTGCCACAATGCCCGGCTATTTTTTGGTTGTAGTTGTCATTGTTGTTTGGCAGGTCTGGGCTGAATTCAAACCTACCAGCTCCGGTGTATGTAGCTGGCACCCTAGCCACTGAGCTACAGGCGCCGAGCCAATGTTACTATTTTTTAACCTAAAAATATTCATGTTTTTTTTTTTCACGTTTTCTAAGCATTCATTTTTATCTTTTGCAATTAACAAATTTATATCTGTCTAATGTTCTTATCTTTTTTTTTTTCTTACGCCAATCATCAAGTCAATACAGGCTGACTAGAAGCAATTGTGTGAATGCCCTTGTTTTGTTCTTACCTTAAGGACATTTTTCAGTGTTTCATCATGAAGTATGATATGTGCTACAATTTTTCTTTTTTTTTTTTTGAGACAGAGCCTCAAGCTGTCACCCTGGATAGAGTGCTGTGACGTCACAGCTCACAGCAACCTCCAATTCCTGGGCTCAAGCGAGTCTCTTGTCTCTGCCTCCCAAGTATCTGGGACTATAGGCGCCTGCCACAATGCCTGGCCATTTTTTTTTTTTTGGTTGTAGCCGTCATTGTTGTTTGGCGGGCCCGGGCTGGATTCCAACCCGCCAGCCTAGGTGTTTGTGGCTGGCGCCCGTTGAGCCACAGGCGCCGAGCCTGTGCTACAATTTTTTTGTAGATACACTTTATGAAGTCAAAAAATCTCATCTTATTCATGTTGCTAAGACTTAAAATAAAATTATTATGAATGGATGTTGAATATAATCAAATGCTTTTGTTAAGGGCATTATGTGATTGTCCGTTCATTGCTAGTGTGGTAAATTACACAAATTAATTTTCTAACATTAAATTAACCTTCTATTCTTGGAAAAAATCCAAGCTTGGTCCTGCTGTATTACCCTTTCTGTATGTTGGTGGATTGTGCTATTAGCTCCTTGTGTGGGGCTTTTGCACCTGTGTCTTTGCGCCACAATTTCCTCTGGCCACAGTACTGACCAAGGTTGGGGCCAGGATACCCTGACCAAGTGCAGCAGTAGCAGCTCTTCTGCTGTGCAGTGGTGGAGCTTGAACGTTTGGGAGAATTCAGAAATAACCTGATGTTCAGATTTCTTGGTGGAATAGTGAACTACTGATTCAACTTCTATTGTTTTTTGTTTGTTTTCTGAGACAGAGTCCCGCTCTGTACCCTGGGTACAGTGCAGTAGCATCGTCGTAGCTCACAGCAGCCTCACACTTCTAGGCTGAAGCCATCCTTCTGCCTCAGCTTCCAGAGTAGCTGGAACTACAGGTGTTTTTCTAGTTTTTCTAGTTTTAATTTTTTTTTTTTTTTTTTTTTTTTTGTAGAGACAGAGTCTCACTTTATCACCCTGTGTAGAGTGCCGTGGCGTCACACAGCTCACAGCAACCTCCTAGTTTTTCTATTTTTAGAAGAGACGGGGTGTCACTCTTGCTCAGGTTGGTCTTGGAGTGCTGGTATTACGGGTGTGAGCTACCGTGTCCAGCCTTTTCTTTTCTTTTTTAAAAATGTTTGAGGATCTGTGGTGCTGTTCCTTTTTAATTCCTTCCATTGACCATTTGTGTATAGACATGCACTTTCTCCATCTAACTCACCCAAGAGTTCATCAGTTTTTAAAAATTGATACATGACTCTGCGCCTGTAGCACTGTGGTTATGGGGCCAGGCACATACACCGAGGGTGGTGGGTTCAAACCCGGCCTGGGCCAACTAAACAACTGCAACAAAAAAATATTCAGGCCTTGTGGTGGGCACCTGTAGTCTCAGCTACTTGGGAGGCTGAGGCAGGAGAATCACTTAAGCCCAAGAGTTTGAGGTTGCTGTGAGCTGTGATGCCATGATACTCTACGGAGGATGACACAGTGAGACTCTGTCTCAAAATAAATAAATAAATAAATAAAAATTGATACATAATAATTTACATGTTTGTGGGTACATGTGATATAAAATGTGATATATCAGTTTAGAAAACTTTTACATGTGTATGGATCCAGTGTCCATGTATTGGTAACATTTCAATTTCTGTCTTCCAGCTGCTTTGAAATGCACAGTACATTGCAGAGTAGTCGTCAAGCTCTGCTATCAAACGTTAGGACCTGTAATGTACAGTCTCTGTGTGTGTCTGTGCCTGCTGACCAGCTGCACCTCTGAAGACTTGTAATGTACAGTCTATCTCTGTGTGTGTTTGTGCCCGCTGTCCAGCCTTGCTGGGTGAGGTCTATCTATGTATGTGTCTGTGCCCATTGACACTGCACCTCTGAGGACTTGTAACGTACTGTCTGTGTGAGTGTCTGTACCTTCTGACCAGCCACGCTGGGTGCCCAGCCTCAAGTCCCTGCACTCTCTGCCTTCGAAGTTCCTCAGTTTTTTAAAATATTTGTTTGTGGGTAGTGCCTGTGGCTCAGAGGAGTAGGGCGCTGGCCCCATATACTGGAGGTGGTGGGTTCAAACCCAGCCCTGGCCAAAAAAACCTGCAAAAATAAATAAATAAAAAAAATAAAATATTTGTTTGTATTTCCTTCTGCTTGCACTCCTTGGGTTTATTTTGCTGTTCTTTTTCTAATTTCATATAATGAATATATAACTCATTGTTTTTCCTCTTTTACTCAAGCATTAATGGCTGCAGATTTTCTTGTAAGTAATGTTTTAGCTGCATTTCTTAAGCTTTTATACATAGTATTATTCAATTACAATCATTTTTAAATTTCTTATTATTCTTTAACCCTATGCAATATTTTTAAGTTTCTCCATATACAAACATGTTTTTTCTAGTTTTTTTTTACTGTTAATTCTTTCTTAATCTTTTTTCCATTATTCCTTTCTGATTTTATTATGTTGTAGTCAGAGAAGGTGGTCAGTGTGACAGCAGGCCCTTTTTTGCAGCTTGCTTTGTGGCCCTGTTTGTGGTTGGTTTTCATAAATGGTCTGTCTGTACCTAAAAAGAATGTGTGTTTGGCAGTTGATGGTGTTTGATACCGTGGTTAGCTCAAGTTTGGTTTACTGTGGTATTCGGATGTTTTCTTTTTTTGTTTGCTTGAGAAGTAAAATGTTAAAGTCTTCTGATCTGAGGCTGGGCGTGGTGGCTCACGCCTGTAATCCCAGCCTCTAGGAGGCTGAGGTGGAAGGATCCTTTGACCCCAGGCGTGGTGGTAGGTAGCTGTAGTCCCAGATACTCAGGAGGCTGAGGCTGAGGATCATTTGAGCCCAGGAGTTTGAGGTTGCTGTGAGCTATGACACTACAGTACTCTACAGAGAGCAACAGAGTAAGACTCTGTCTCAAAAAAAAAACAACAAAAAAAGCTCTTCTCATCTGGGGGTAAATTTGTGTGTTTCTCTCATAGTTCTGTCAGTTTCTGTTTTATATCTTTTGAGGCTATGTTATTAGGTACATACATCTTCAGAAGTATAACTTCTAGGTGTTCTGAATTTATGTGACTATTTTTGTATGTATACTGACTTTTGTCTTAGTATTGGCTTTGACAATATGGGTATGTTAGTGTTCTTTTGGGTAGTATTTGCCTGTTAAACATGTTTTTCTACCTTTTTTCTTTAAACATTTCTGTGTCTTTATGTACTAATTGTCTTTGGTTATTCAGCATGTATTGCCATTTTGTTTTCTTTCCATCTGACTATCTTTTTTTTTTTTTTTGGCAGTTTTTAGCCAGGGCTGGGTTTGAACCTGCCACCTCTGGCATATGGGGCCAGCGTCCTACTCCGTTGAGCCACTGGAGCCACCACCATCTTTGTTTTTTAACTGGAATGTGGACTCTGTGTCCAAATTGCTGAATTTAAATTTATGCATACTGTTTTATTTTTGTGCTTTTTATTATCCTTTCTTTCGTTCCTTTGTTTCCTTTCTTTCTCTTCTTTCCCTCCCTCCCTCCCTTTCTCCCTTCCAAGACAAAGTGTTGCTCTGTTGTCCAGGCTAGAGAACAGAGGTGTCATCACAGCTCATGTCAGCCTCCCACTCCTGGGATCAAGGCTCCCAAGTAGCTGGGACTGCAGACTTATGCCACCATGTCCAGCTAATTTTTTTCTTACATTTTCCCCCTTTATCAATTATTATTACTTCTGTTTCTCTGGTGGTCTCCCCGCGCATATTTTAATGGGCACATTTGCTGTCCTGTTTTAGAGTTGATTGTGTGTTATTCCCCTCCAGAATCATGTGGCACCTTAGAGCCTTTTGTTCTAATTTGCTTTGTCATTGTATATTTTAATCATCTTTTTAAGCCCACAAGATGTTACCGTTCTATGCTCTCAACATTCAGTCAGCTTCAAAACTTGATCCTTTTGATTCTTCGTTGTTCTTGCATCTCAGAACTAAGAATCATTTTCCTCCTGTCAGAAAAGCATCTCCAGGATTCTGTCAGTGAAGGTCTGCTGGATGACTGGCTGCTCTTTTTGTTTGTTTAAGGATGTTTTGTTTACCCTCATTCTTGGACAATGTGTGCTGGCCACAGGAATCAGTGTGGGTGCCCCCCCCCAGTTATTAGCTGTAACTTTGCTGACTGCAGTGAAGTCAGTAGCCGAGACGCGTCCAAAGGGGGTCTGGGGTTCTGTGATTGCTGCTTTGTCTCAGTGTGGGTTCCTTTTGCAGTTGCCCAAATCGGCGGTTTGTGGACTCCTTCACTTTGAGGTTGGTGATTTTCCTCAGTGTTGGGACATTTTTAGCCTTGGTTCTCCTCACCTCTGCAGTTGTGCAGGGCAGGGTCAGTGGAGAGCAGTGGGCAGGCCTCCTTACCCTCTGTCTACTGCTGTTGCCGGCTGGCTTGGCACACCGTTGATGCTGGCTGTGGTTCTGGCGGGAGGATTGTGTCTGTCCTGCCTGGTGTGATCTTGGCTCGGAGCCTGTATCGAGCAGCTCCCTGGCAGGTGCTCTGGGAGTTGAACCAAGATGCTGGGCCAGGAATTCGGGTTTCCTTTTGAGTTGTGAGGAGGTCCCTGGAGTGCAGTGCTGCTGGTGAAAGCTCCGTGGGGATTGAGGTCAGGCTGGGTGTGTATGGTGGGCATATGGCAAGAGGTCTTACGGGTCTGTGAGTGACCCTCGGGGGTGATTTGCTGTGTTCTGTGGATGGATAGCTGAACTGAGGTGGAGACTGAGCAGGGGGTGGGCAGAGAGGTGGGGTGGGCTGAGGGGCAGGGTGGCAGTGCCTGCAGGCCTGGGAGGTCATGGGGTTTAGAGGAGGACCTGGCCTGCCGCTATGGCCAGCACAGCTCTTGTCTTCTCTGCCCCCATCCGCTGTCCAGACCAGGCTGAGGGCTGCTCACTGCTCCTCGGTCTCCCCTGGGAGGTGTCAGCCATCCTCTGCAGCCTGGTGGGCTGTGGTTCTCAGGACTGTGAACAAACACCATTATTTTCCTGGGTTGGCTTCGGTGCATACGATCACGCGGGGCTGTGGTGCCCTTGGGCATGAGGGTCCCTGGTGTCAGTTGGATGCCATTGTCCCTTCCCAGGGCTCGGGCCTCAGAGCCATCTCTCTCCCTCCCAAGAGGTGAACCTGCTCCCCAGGAAGGGCTGACGGGGCAGGGATCCACGGTCATGGGTGATGATAGTTGAGACTGCTCCAGAGAGTGAGATTGTGATCCTTCACCACGACCAGGGGCCCATCAGACTCTGGGGTCTCTCTGGCCCCTGGATAGGTATGGGGAGACCACAGGGCAGTGTTAGCCTGAGAGGGGCTCAAGCTGTTTGGGAGCCTGCACATCACGTGTGGCCAGAGCGGCCCTGATAGAGGTGTGGGTGACTAGGTGCAGGCGGGATGGTGATGGCGATGGGAGACCATCTACTTGTGCTGTTCCTACCCAGGCTCTGACAGCTGGGCAAGTCCCCGGGCCAGTGGGCTGAGCCTGGCTTGCAGGCTGAGCATTCCCGGTAGCCCTCATAAGAAACAGGGCCATGCGGACTCTTCACAGCGATGTGGCCGGCTCTTGCCCCTTGCAGGCCTGTGAGCCTGGTCGGCCTTGGTGGATTGCCCAATGGTAGTGCTGGGAGATGGCCCTAAAAATAGCATGTGAACAGATTTAGAAGCTGAGCTTCCCTCTGTGCTGGGGGTGCCCTGGAGCTGGTGTATGTTCCACCAAGGGAACTTTGTACCACAAAGTTTTGCAGGACTGGTGAGGACGTCGCTGCCTTGAAGAGGGAGTTTCTAGGAACAGTGCTCTAGTGTGTCAGTTCAGAGGATAGTGGGTCTGCGCTTGGCCCCGAGGCCCTGTTGTCAGGATGGCAGGTCAGGTTTGATCAAGTTGGGTTCTGCCCCTGGTGACAGTCTCTCTGGCAGGTGTGTCCATCGTGGAGACAGGTGGGTTATTGTGAGCCAGTGGTGGAATGGTATGGCATGGTAAGCCCCACATAATCAGGACAGTGGTGACCAGGGACCCATTGATAGCCGGGGATATTACCAGCATCTTTTTGGGGTCAAGGGCTTCAGCATCACACTGCCCTTGCATGACCCCCCCGGCCCCCAGCCTTGGACCCCAGTAGCTCGGCGGGACGAGGGTTTGGATGGGCCTCACTGGGCCCAGGGTTCAGGCCAGGTCCAAGCGTGCATCCCCAGTTCCTGGGTCTGGACTCAGCCCATCCTGCCTGCGTCTGTGAGTAGCTGTTCCAGAGCAGCCACGTGTGCGCCTGAGTTGGCAGTCCAAGGAGCCACACCTGCTCCTGGTGTCTGTGCAGTTGGCACGGCTGTCGCCACCGTCAGCCAGTCTCTGGCGGTGGCTTCTCAGATTTTGTTCTGGTGGCAAGCCCACAAATGCCAGGGAGCTGACACGCAGCATGAGGGAGCCAGTGTGTGGCACGTAGGCCCTGCCCCTGACCCCCAGGGTGGCCTGTAGCGTGGCCTCTCTGTGGCCCCCTCCTCCCTGCCTCTCTACCTTCTTGTCCCTTTGTAAGCCCCACATTGTTGGAGGGCCCATTGATAGCTGTGGACATCACCACCATCTTGCTTAATTTGAGCCTCGTTTTCCAGCGTGATTGCAACTGACCTTGCAAGAGTCAGCTGTGATACTTTTCCTCCTCTTGTGTCACACCCAGGCAGGATCTGTCTGTTTTTATTTGCAGGACTGGATGAGATTTTCCATCGCACTTGCATCCTGGGCTCAGGAGCACAGGTGTGTCCAGGGAGGACAGGCATTGCCACAGTGGGCCTCATAACATCGCCTGCGCCCCAGTCTGGATGTGGACAGAGTAGGCTTCTCCACTCCCAGTGGTGTCATGGCCCAGCCTGAGAGTAGACATGGCACATCCCTGAGTTGCTCCTGAGGGCACCTTAGGAAGCTAGTTTCCCGGAGGCAGACACTTGCTGTGGGCTAGCCCTTGTGGCCAGGTGCTGCCTGGAGGGAGGTGCATCTTTCTCTTTCTTCATTTGGGCACTGAGGAGAGTTGCTGGGCACGGGCCCTGGGATGCCCCCAGTGAGAGGGGTGGATGGCCTTCACATCCCCGGCTGCCCTGGGTATGGTGGGGGGCATGGATGAGTCTTCTCCGCTTCCCTGGGAAGTATCTCCGTGGGCGGAGGACAGGACACCACCAGTGTCCACACCCACCTTGAGCCTGGGCTGCACCCTGGCAGAGGAGGGTAGTGTTCTGGCTGCGAAGACCTGCCCTGGTACCTGGATTTGTGGCCTGAGAGTTAGTTGACTGCTGCCCCTGGCCTGCCCCTTCGGTCAGCCCTGCTATTCCTTCTGGCTGGGGCTTCAGACCTTGTGTTCCAGACACCATGCTGGTCTGTGCTGCAATGTGACAGCCTTTATGTCACACTGTGTCACACTTACATCATACTTTATGTCTACTTTGGAAAGTAGACTGGAGAATGCCCTAGAAGGCACCACACACAACTAATGGTGTCCTATTCTCTGCCCACGGCTCTTGTATAAGTGTGGCACTTACCAGGCCACGCTGCTGGGTGGGAGGCGTTTGCTTTGGGCATGAGCAATATTGGGGGGCTGCTGCAGGGCAGGCCTGGGGGCCAGGTGGTATCTTTCAGAGCAGAGCTGGCAGCTGGGTGTGGGGCCACGCTCCCTGTGCCTGGTGCTGCCCAGCACAGAGCAAGCCTTCAGAGGCAGGAAGACAGAGGGCCTGGTGGGCCCAGAGGTTGGTGGTGGTGCCCGGACTGGGGCAGTGCCAGCTACAGACTATCCTTTGTGCCTGGTGGGTAGCTGGGAGGCTATGGCCACTGCCCGGTGCTGGAAACTGTAGGGTGGGCTGGGAAAGTGGGGTCGCTGCTTCTCTGGGGAGCTCCTCCAGCTCCTGTGTGCTTCTCAGGCCTTGGCAAGCAGTGATGGGAGGTGGAGGCTCAAGTCTGCTCTCTGTGCTGTTGTCCAGTGTAATTGGTGGGGTCTGTGCTTGGGTGGGGTGGGCACAGCTTTTAGGCTTGTGCCCTGCTCACCTACGCATACCAGAAAGGATGTGACAGGGCAGAGGGCAGCCCGGTCAGGGTCTCAGATGTGCCTTGGGGGTTTCAGAACACCATCTGGGCTCTGGCAGATTGTCAGAGGTTTCCACATTTCTTTAACTGGTGTCTGATAGCCAGAGATTGTTACCTCTAGCTCAGGAGGCTCCCAGCCAGGGAGTGGGACCCTTGCCAACTGAGACCCCAGCATGCTAGCCCAGGGCTGCTGAGGCTTGGCTTGGGTCACCCTAGTCTGGGTTTCTTTTTGTTTGTTCGTTTTTTTCATAGGAAGCCCATCTATTCTTTATTTCTGTAGTTCTTTATCAGCAGAAATACTCCTCGACCTTCCAGTGGGCCAGGTTCCTGATTGAGCCCTCTGGTTCTCTGGGAGAATTTCTGGCTCTGGAAGGGGAGGCTCAGTTGGGATGTTGGGGTGTTTGCTAGGTCTGGGCATGAGAGGAAGAGGAGCAGAGCATGGGCCCTTGTGAGTGCACTGCGCTCCCATAGCACTTTCCTTTGGCCTGGGGAGGCATCCTACTGAGATGTGTTTTTGTTCCCAGAATATATCCCATTTGCAGGGGGCTGCCTGGTCAGCAGATGCACTGACCAGCCATGGGTCAGGCCCAGCCAGGCCTCAGTGGTATGACGGCTGTCACCGCACGAGGCTTGAGGTGGAGCCCTTGGCATGCTGGTGGCAGGGACAGCTGCCTCCAGCAGAGTGCAGAGGTCAGGACTGCTGTGGGACTGGGGCAGTAAAGCTGATGCCTATAGGCATGCTGCAGGGAGGGAGGGGAGGCTGAGCCAGTGCAGGGGAGGGGGGGCACCGGGGCTCTCTATGCCCTGCTAAGTGGCTGGCCTGGCGGGTGCTGGGGGTATGACAGCATTGTGCAGTCGGAGGAACCTGTGGCAGTAGTGTAATCAGTTAAGAAAAAGACGCCTAACCAGACTCATTTAAAAGGCTCCCAGTGAATTCTCGGGGTCTTTTCTGTCAGGGAGAAGCACATCCTGGCAGCCTAGCTTTGCGTGCTGCCCTAGAGAGTGAGCATTGGTGCCCAGAGTTGCATGGGTGCTAAGATGCACAGGAACAGGGAACACTCACCTTTCTGGGCCTTAGGTTGAGTTTCTCCTCCTCACTGTGGGACCAATTAATTCAGCAGAGCAATAGGGACTGTGCTGAGACTGACAAAGGGAGATCCCCGAGGCTGGCCTGTGTCGTCCCCCACCCGCAGCGGTCCACATGCTTCTAGACACGTCAGGAGCTTTGGGCTGGCAGCGTGTCCACAGAGGAGGCCAAAGAGTGGGACTTGTTTGTGTGCACCCGTGTGCTTGTGCATGTGTGCATGCCTGTTGTGTGTGAGCTTGTGCATGTGCATGCCAGCATGTGTGTGTGGGCTTGTGCATGTGTTGTATGTGTTCACATGTGCGTACCAGCATGTGTGTTGTACTTGTGCCTGTGTGTGCCAGCATGTGTGTCGTGTGTGTGCAAATGTGTGTGCATGTGTGTTGTGTGCGTGGGCATGTGTTGTATGCAGGCACATGTGCGTGTGTGTTCTACGTGTGTTTACGTGTGTGTGTGTGCAGGAACAGGTGGCTACGAAGGCTCTGAAGCACCCTGGGGCCTATGTGGTCCCGTCCCTCTCCTGGCTCACCTCAGGCCATGTGCCTAGCAACTGGGCTTCTGCCTGGAAGCCCCTGGTCAGGGCCAGACCATCCTTGGCCAGGTGGGCGCTGGGGGCTCCGGGCCTGCTGAGAGAGTCCAGGGAGTCTGGTCTCTGAGTGTTCCTCCCCTTTCTGGGCTGTCACCTCACAAAAGGTGTCAGTGTTACTGAGAGGTCAGCATACCCTCAGCATGGAGCACGTGGGTTTCCAGCTGTCCCTGTGTCTGTGAGGCCCTCTGGGCTCCGTGGATCTGAGGGAGGAGCAAGAGGACTGGGCAGGGTCCTTCCTGAGCTGAGGCCACACAGGAGGCAGGTGGGGTGTGGGAGCACTCAGGTAGAAGCTCAGGGGTTCTGCTGGCCAGGGACCCTGGCTGCACTGGCCCTGTCTTGACGGCTGTGCAGCTGTGGCATAGGGAATGGGGGAGCTGGGGGCCTGGGCTGAACTGGGGAGGATTGGCAGCTGGAGTTCTCCTTCCCAAGCATAAATTCCATCCTCAGGCGAATGGCACAGTTGTGGTGCATGATATAGGTGGGAGTAAAGGTTCCGCTCCCAGGTCTGGCTTTGGACCTCACCTGGGTGGTCCTCAGTTCTGAAACACAGGAGGTAGGTTCTAAGGTCTGAGTCCCCAGCTGGGCAGTGATGTCGTTCCCTATCCCTTCCGTTATTAGTGCCATCCTGTGAGCCCCCCAGAAGGGAGTGGGCTGATTCCTAAATAAATGGTGTGTGTCCTGGCCCTGCCCCTTGCTGGCTCCCACTGTGGACATGGTGCTCACAGTCATCATCCGACAGCCAGGAGTGGTCCAGTGTCCACATGACCATGCACACACTGAGCAGGTGCTCGTCCTGCCCCGCCCTGGTGATCTAAAGGGCAGGAGCTGAGGTAGGAAGGGCCCTCATTTTTGGTGTCTCCAACACTCAGCCAGTGAGTGGTCATCACAAAATTGGCCTGTTCCAGGCATGTCCCTAGACTGCGTTTCACTGTTTTATCCAAGGCTGGACTGCACAAGCCAGGGGTACCTAGAAGTAGCCCGACACGTCACAGTGATGGGCTTTGACAAGGGCCTGACCAGCACCTCCTGGTCAACTGTAGAGTGCCCCTGCCATGTGCCTAACACCCAGCGTTGCTGCGGAATGCCTGTGATGGGGCAGCCTCCCAACATCCCAATTCAGGGACAGGGCAGGGCTAGCACCTTCTCAGTGTGGGCATGGCTGTGGGGATGCTGGGCCACTCCTGGCTGTTGGATGATGACTGTGAGCACCAGGGGCACTGCAGTGGGAGCCAGTGAGGGGCAAGGCAGGTACATGGGTGTCTCTCTTGCCTTCCTGACCAGCCAGTCTCCCCTTCCCCTTGGTGCATGGTCCACAGAGAGGAGAAACTGCGATGTTGCCCACAGGAGATGGCTAGGCTGCAGGTGCTGGCCCAGTCAAGTGCCGATGCTCCTGCCTTCTAGGGCTGCAGCATTCCCACACTGACCCCAGGACAAAGCTCTACCACGCCCGAGGCCGTCCAGGTGGGGCTGCATGCTGTGTAGTGGGGAGGCGAGTGGGCCTCACTTTTGCCTCTTTCCACACAGAGCTGAGTGTAGACCCGGCAATCGACATCCCCACTCCCCACTCTTGTTCAAGCTTGCTGTCCTGCTCACAGACACACTGGTCACACCAGCCACTGTGTAGACTCAGCTATGTCAGGCTGAGTCCCTCTGGCCTGGAAGCCATGTGCATGTGGTGGTAGGTGACAGCACAGCACCGTGGCTCCCAGTGGTGGTGAGGTCCACACCTGTGCACCCAGGGCTGTGGGCTGGAAGTGGAAGAACAGAAGATAACACGACACTGGGACCTGTGGCTGACTGGGAAGAGGAAACAGCCTGGCAGGTCTGAAGATAGGGCCTCCTGGTGGCTGGACCTCTGGGCAGGTGGTGGCTGATGGCTTCTGAGGGTCATGGCCTTGCTGCTGCTGGTGGGAGGTCCCATGTGCCATGCTGAGGGCTGTAGTGCATCAGCTTCTTCCTCACAGCTTCCTTGGAGACTTCCCCACCACAGATGTCCAGGGCACGTGGTATCCCTGCCAGGCACCTGGGCTCTACTAGGCCCCTGTCAGTTAGCTATTCTGCATGGCCATGGTGTACTCTGACTCCATGCTTGTCTTGTTCTCCCCCTAGTGCCAGGGTGAACTGAGGGCTGCCTCCTGGTCCCTCCTTCACCCTGTGGACAGGCTGGCCTCTGCTGGGGTGGGAAGGTGGGCTCCCACTGACTGGCAGGGGTAGGGAGAATTGCCTGTGAAACACAGTGGACCTGTGCCTTTTATGTGGCCTCCCTGGCCCCAAGTACTGGCCAGCAGGGAACTGAAATGGCACTGGCCAGCAGGGAACTGAAATGGCACCAGGCTTGGACACTGGTGAAAGCTGAGTGTGGCCAGTGACAGCTGGCGGCCACCCAGGGCCAGTGCTGGTGGCACAGGCAACCCTGCAGAGCAGCTGTGAGAAGCACCTGTGCCCGCTTTGCCTCTCCAGGCTCCCCAGCAGTGGTGCCCTGGTGTAGCCTGCGTGGATGGCCACAAAAGCACCTGGGGCCTGGGCAGGGTATTGGCTGAGCACTCAGGGTTCTGGCACTTGGCACTCCAGTGTCTGAAGGCCAGCAGGGCATGAGGAATCCACGTGGCCAGCTGCCACTGCAGGCCTGACACCCACGCTGGCAGACTTGTGGCTGTGCAGAGAGCGCAGCCCTGGAAACAAAAGGCCCCTTAGTTTTCCTGCCTAACAAAACAGTCGGAAGGTTTGGGAGCCACTGGACCCTGTGTGCCTGGAGGGAAGTGGTAGGAAACAGCGTTCCCCACAAGGGCCAGCTGGGGAGCTGCTACATCCCTCAGAAATCTATAAATGGTCCTCTATCTTACTTGGGTTCCACACTCGGTGTGGCGGGGCCCAGGGTCCGGGGGGCCTGGAGCAGCATGAACATCCTCTCAAGTGGCTGGGTGGAAGAGGAACTGGTCTGTGCTGCTGTGTGGAGGGTGGGTCCCCAGTTGACCAGAATCTGGCAGGAGGAGAGAGGGCTTGGGGCAGGCTCCACATGAGTGTCACCAGGCTGTCACCCCCTACCCTGCTGTCTCCATTTTAACTCATGATTTAAACCTGTGACTTGGTGACTCCATGGATGTTTACAAAGCTGACCTGCCAGGCTTTCTCCCTGGAGGTGGGGAGAGGTCTTGGCAGAACCTTGGAGCCCAGCGGGCAGGAGCGGTGTCCATACCAGTTACCCAAGGGAGCCGCCAGCTATGCCCAGCACCTTTTTCCCTGTTCGTGACCTCATGAGGATTTGTCAACTTCACTGTCTTATTTTCCTTCTGGTCTCCTTGTACCACCCAGTCTCTCAGTTAAATCTCATCCTGATGGTAGACTTTCCCTTTCCTGGCATGTGGGCCATTTACACATCTAGCCTGTACTGAAAATCTGTTGATTGAACCTATACAATGTGGAGTGTGGTGTCCTATGTTTGGCTTTTAATTAGAATTTATCTTCTGTGGTTGCACCAGCAGTATTTCAAGTGCTGAGTGCTGGGTATGTGTCAGTAGCCACATCAGTCCCGTCTTTGTCGGGGTCTAGCAGGGCATAGTGCTGCAGACTTGTCCCTGACAAGGCATTGGGGCATTGCCTATAGAGTCAGGAGGAATGTGGCAGGTGCGATGTGTCCTGTCCCCTCGGGAGGTTGTGGGAGGATGGTTGGAGCTCAGGAGTCTAAGGCTGTGGTAAGCTGTGATGGGGCCCCGGCACCCCAGCTTGGGAGGAAGAGTGAGAACCTGTCTTTAAAAAATAGAAAGAAAAAGAGTATGTAAGTTTTTAGAGCCAGTAAGCGTTCTAGAAGGTCAACCAATACAAAATCAACACATAGAATTAATAGTGTTGGAAGACCTGTAATCATTTATTAAAAGTAAAATGGTATTTGTAAAAGTAACTCGTAGCTATCTGGAAATAGAACAAAGGATTTAAAGACTTTTACACAAGAAATATCTACTCCTTTATTGCTTTTGTTGACAGAGTCCCACCCTATGTCCTGAGCAGAATACACTGGCATCATAGCTCACTGCAACCTCAGACTCAGGCTGTGGGCATTCTGCTGCCCCAGCCTCTGGAAGCCACTGGGATTACAGGCGCTTGCCTCAGCACCTGGCTGGGGTTTTCTTTTTCTTTTCTTTCCTTTTTTTCTATGAGTTGGTGTATTACTCTCGCTCAGGCAAGTCTCCAGCTCAAGCATTTCTCCCTCCTCAGCTTCCAGGTGTGAGCCACCACGCCCAGCATACTCTCCCCACCCCCCACCCCTGGCCTGGGCTGGGTTTGAACCTGCGATTTCCGGTATGTGGGGGTGGCACCCTCCTCCTTTGAGCCATAGGTGCCTTTTTTTTGTTTGTTTTTTAAAGAACGTTAAACACATGAGTAAAGGGATGCAGAGACCCAGAGTCACAAAGGTGTCAACTGAGTGCAGCTGCATGAAGTTCTATGAAGGAAGCTTTCATTAAACTTGCAGGCTAGCTCTAAAATCCCTGTGAGATAGATAAGCAGCTCTGAAGAGAAATGGAGTGCTTTTGGGTTGGGGGAGTTTTCATCTGTCCAGGCTGCTTTCAGGGGCCCCTGCGGATGGGGTGGTGACAGTGGACATGAGCTTTCTCTCACAGTGAGGGAGGCCAGAAGTCAGCAGATGCTGCACTGGCCACGGGCTGGCCACCTGCTCACTGATGGCCCATCTTCTCCAGTGTCCTCAGGTGTGGAAGGGGCAGGAGAGCCCCCTCCCCAGGATGACTTTTGCGAGTACTTTTGCTACTCCCTCACCCGCCCACCTAAGACTGTCATTTTGGGGGTTAGAATTTCAATGTGAATCTGACGAGGATGTGAGCAGGGAATGTGGTCCCCAGCAGGTGTAATTTACATAAACTAGCTATACGATTTGAAGGAAAGCAGTCATGCCAGATGTGTAGACAGGTTGGTAAACGTAGCAGGGTGACTGGAAACACAAGCAACTGTGCTCTCCCTTAGGAAGGCCGCTCGTCAAGAAGCAGAGAGTGTGGAGCAGGTTTGAGGCAGCTGGACATCCAGGGGAGAGAAAAGTCAGACCACTGCCTCATACCACAGCCTCCCCCACAGGGTGGGAAGCTCACTGTGAGGCCAGTGTGACGGGGGGTGGTGGGGTGGTGGGTGAATGCCCATGGAGCACGAGTCATGACAAAGTTTAAGGACCTGTTTGTGTGACATCCTGCAGCTAGGAGATATTTGCCATGTGTAAACATCAATGGCTGATACCTAGAATAAAGAAGTTTTAGACATCGATAGGAACCAGTTGATCCAGGCAAAGGCTGCACAGGTAGGCCAAGTGCAAGGTGCTTACGGATGGGCACCAGGGCAGCTCAGTCTCCTATTACACACATGTCCTCTTGGATGTCAACCAGATGGGACTAGGGCTTGCTCTGATGAGCAGCACCCATGGCACATGTGTGCATGCAGTGAGCACATGCTATCACAGTCTAGGTCATGATGACCCTTCTGTGGCACAGCCAGAACTGCCACGTGTCATGGACAAGGGTCCATCGTGTACTGTGGCCAGGTGGCTCTGCTGTCCCCAGGACTTGGCTTCACCTCTAGGTCCAAGCTTGATGCAGGGGTCCTACTGCCTAGGAAGTGGGGGACGTAGCCTCTGCCAGGGGCTGCTTACTGGGCAGCTGTGAGATAGGACTGTGGTCTGGGGGTCCCAGCTAATGGCAGTTGGCTACCAGGGAGGATGGGGAGAATGGAGTTGGGGACGGCTAGTTTTCTGGCCCCTGGGAGACACTCCCTCCTCTGGATGGTGGTTCCTTCAGAGGGAAAGAAGGACAAGTGATGGAAAGAGTACATAGTGCATCTCTATGGTCTGCTCCCTCTGTTTTTTCTAGAATAATCTTAAATCAGCACAGAGAATCTTTTTCGGTTCTTTTTGGCAGCACACATGTCCTTGAGGACATGTTACCCTGTAACTTTTTCTGTGTTCTTCAAGGTTGAAGTCAGGGCTTTGTACTCACCTATTCTGAGCACACATAACACACGAGCGAGGTGGTGCCCGTAGCTCAGTGAGTAGGGCACTGGCCACATACACCAAGGCAGATGGGTTCAAACCTGGCCTGGGCCTGCTAAACAATGACAATTGCAACAAAAAAAATAGCCAGGCATCTGGTGGATGCCTATAGTACCATCTACTTGGGAGGCTGAGGCAAGAGAATCACTTAAGCTCAAGAGTTTGAGGTTGCTGTGAGTTGTGATGCCATGGCACTCTTCCCAGGGCAATAGCTTGAGACTCTGTCTCAATAAACAAATAAGGGGAGGGACAAGATGGCCGACTGGAGCCAACCTCCAACAGAAGCTCCCATCCAGAGGGAAGAATAATGTCCGGAAAGTACCCAATTAAACTGAAGATTGGGAGCCGTGCTGAGAGAGAAGAGTGTTAACTGCAGGTACGTCTGCTGAGGCAAGCTGCGACTCCAAGAAAGCAAACTTCAGGTACAAAATTCATCCTAAAGGAAAAGTGTCCATTTCCTCCCTCAAGAAAGTTGTGGGGTTTTTTTTTCCTCTTCATTTGCTCCTGTAGGTTTCTACAGGTGAGCAGTGAACTGAGGACCTCGTGTCTCACCCTACAGGTGAGAGCTGTAGGAAGTGGGGACTACGTCCCCAGAGTGACCATGTTGTAACACTGAAAACTCTCTGACCAGGCAGAAAAATCGAACTAACGTTTTCCCTGCCATTCTGAACTTCCAGTCCACCCTCCCCCCCCTTGCCTGACAAACCAGAAGGCTAAACCCTGCAGGGACTGTGAGAGGAGGCTTGTGAGCAGTGCCCTCCGCCCTGCTGGTCCAAGTGCCCCACCTGCTGCCTGGCCAGAGATGTGAGCTGAGTGTTCTCCTTGGCGAACTCACCAGGTACCAGGCACTGCCAGAAACATGTGCAGCATCCCTCACCCTGCTGCTGGATCTGTGTGCCCCACGCTCCTGGAGCTGTTCCTACAGCAAGAACTCCCTGTCTGGGGCAGTCGCAGGGGAGCTGCACAGGGTCACTTCCCACAAAGATCCAGCAACAATAGAGCAATCCTGCCAGGGTCTAATGTTGGAGAGACACCTTCCCAAATCTGAGGACTTCCAGAGGAAACCAGAACTCACTCTATAGGGATACTGGTGCTGCAGAGCAGCAGGGGCAAAGGCACAGTGGCTGGGAGAGAAAAGCATTTGCTGACTTGGATTAGGATTAGACTGAGGACTCAGGATTAGACTGAGTCCAAGTGGAATACTCGCCACTGACTATTGAGTGCTGGAGGCAGGCTGGCCTCAGCTCCCCCAGGAGGCTGGTAGCAGAGGGTAGTGGCTAGGCCATAGAGGCATTGACCTTCCTTTGACTCTGACAGGTGCCAAGCCCTGGCACATCTGCTTATTGGAGGGAGCAGGATCTCAGCCCTGTGGGGTCACCAGTTACTGGGTGTGAAAGAGGAGCAAAGTGGAGCAAGAGACTCGGCCCCCTGGTCCAACTCTGCTACTGGGTGGGCCTTTCTGACTCAGAGCACTGGAACGAGCCAAATTTGAGCAGTCAGTAGACCTCCGCCATCTAGTTGCTGGAGACCTTTCGAACTGTCCCACTTGAGAGTTCATACTGACTAGGTCAATTGGTTTGGAACTCCTACCCTGGGCCAGTCATCCAAGGACCCTCTTGGATGGTACCCTGGTTGTGTGGTAACAGGAAGGGTTGATTTTCCTCGTCCAGTTGTTGTCCTTGGGGGGAGGGGTGTCTTAGGAGCTTATATTTCTCCACAGCTAAGACTTCACCAGAGTCAATGACCAACTAGGATCGGACAAGAACCAGCTGAATACAAGACAGAGCTACCTAACCCCACCACACCAAGCAGGTTTCCACAGCCTTAGACTGTACTACTGTACAGGTCTTTTGCAAAGCTATAGGGGGAAAAGCTGCAGTCACCAGTCCCAAATCCTTGACAAAGTTCTAGTTAACCACAACTCCAGGAACTCCCAATCCAATTTCACTTTACTTACCCATCTAGTCAACAGTGAAAAACAATCATGAGGCAGAATCAATGGAAAAACTCTGGCAACATCAATAATCAGAGTAGACCAACTACCCCAAGGAACGATAAGACAGACACAGCAGAAGATTCCATTCATAAACAAATGGATAAGATGTTTGAAATCAAGTTCAGAATCTGGATAGCAAATAAGATCAAGAGAACTGAGGTAAAGATGGAATTAGAATTTCAAAGAGTAATTCAAAAGGTGTCTCAAGAATTCAACAAATTCAAAGATAAAATCACCAAAGATTTTGACACACTGAGGCAAGAATTTGCAGCCTTCAAAGATCTGAGAAATATAGTAGAATTTCTCAGTAACAGAATGGAGCAGGCAGAAGAAAGGATCTCTGAAATTGAAGACAAAGCTTTTGAAGACTACCAAATGCTCAAAGAGGAAAAAAATTGGAGAACAAAAATGGACATTCTCCCAGAGAGCTCTGGGATAATTCAAAGAGATCTAATTTTGCTTTATAAGAATATCTGAAGGTGATGAGGTTGCTGCGAAGGATATAGATGCTTTGCTTCATGAAATAATCATGGAGAATTTTCCAGACATGCCGTGAGATTCTGAAATTCAGATAGTAGACAGTTTCAAAACACCTGCACCACTCCACCCAAATAAAAATTCTCATAGAAGCATTATAATTAGCTTTGCCAAAGTTAATATGAAGGAGACAATTCTGAGAGCAGCCAGACGTAAGAAAACCATAACTTACAAGGGGAAGAATATTAGCATAACTGCAGATCTCTCTGCTGAAACCTTTCAAGCTAGAAGAGGGCGGTCATCGACTTTTAATCTCCTAAAACAAAATAACTTTCAACCCAGGATCCTGTATCCTGCTAAACTGAGTTTCATCTATGATGGAGAAATTAAATACTTTAATGACATGCACATGTTGAAGAAATTTGCCATAACTAAACCAGCTCCCCAGGATATTCTCAGACCTATCCTCCACAGAGAACAGCACAATCCTCCACCACCAAAGTAAACTCACTCAGAAACTTTTCATCAAATTCCAACTTCCACAGTGGTAAAAGGATTAAAAATGTCCACTGGACTTTCAAAAAACTTTATACCCAAAATACTGTCTGGCTTATCAATACTCTCAATTAATGTGAATGGCTTAAATTGCCCTGTAAAGAGGCACAGGTTAGCTGACTGGATACAAAAACTCAGGCCAGACATTTGTTTTCAAGAATCTCACCTTACCTTAAAAGATAAACATAGACTCAGGGTGAAGGGGTGGTCATCTATAATTCAGGCAAATGGAAATCAGAAAAAAGCAGGTGTTGCAATTTTATTTGCACATACAATAGGCTTTAAACCAACAAAACTAAGAAAGAATAAGGATGGTCACTTCATATTGTTAAGGGCAACACTCAACATTATGAGGTTTCAATTATTAACGTTTATGCACTCAACCAGAATGCACCTCAATTTACAAGACAGACTCTAACAGACATGATTGACTTTATTTCCTCCAGCACCATAACTGTTGGGGATTTTAACACTGCTTTGGCAGTGTTGGCTAGATCCTCCAAAAAGAAGCAAAGCAAAGAAATTTTAGACTTAACCATTAAACATTTGCATTTAACAGACATCTACGGAACATTTTATCCTAACAAAACTGAACACACATTCTTCTATCAGCCCATGAATCATCCTCTAAAATTGATCACATCTTAGGTCACAAATCTAACCTCAGCAAATTTAAAAGAATAGAAATCATTTCTTGTATTTTCTCGGACCATCATGGAATAAAAGTTTTGAACTCAGTAACAACAGGAATTTGCATACACATATAAAAACATGGAAAGTGGGCGACGCCTGTGGCTCATCGAGTACAGCACTGGCCCCATATACCGAAGGTGGCAGGTTCAAACCCAACCTCGGCTGAACTGCAAAAACAGAAAAATAGCCAGGCATTGTGGCAGGTGCCTATAGTCCCAGCTACGGAGGCTGAGGCAAGAGAATCGCCTAAGCCCAGGAATTGAGGTTGCTGTGAGCTATGTGACGCCATGGCACTCTACGGAGGGTGATAAAGTGAGACTCTGT
>CAUYON010188701.1:0-18817 GCA_963573935.1 Arctocebus calabarensis | reverse complement strand
AGATTAAGTAGAATGATTTTGAAATATTTCTTCTTTTTCTATTGTCTGTAAGATTTGGCATGATCTGTTTTTTGAAATTATCTTTTACCTTTATTTATAAATATTACTTGTTTATTTTTGGAGACTTTGGAAAAAAATAATAAGTTAACTGATGACTCCATACTGAGCCTCAGAGTCAAAGCATTCTATAATAGACATACTCTTATTTGACAATGTGAATGTTACTTTCTTTGCATTATTATTATTAATATTGACTAATATTTTGATGCAGTAATCGTCTGATTTCTTTTCTGAATGTATCTATCTTCATTCATTCTTCACGAGGATTTTGTTTCTAGTCTTTATCTTAAACATTGTTATTGTTATTAAATTTTAAACCTTTTTACTTCCGTGAAGGCAAAAAGAGGAAACCTAATAAACACATGTATAGGTAAAAATAAATCAATAATAATATTTTAAAAAGGAAAGTTTATGTATTTTATCTAGTAAAATTGTTGTAATTAGTTGGTATTATTAATCATATTATTGTTATTCATATAGCTGTGAATGGATATGAACTTTCATATGAAATGATTATAATTTTATAACAAAAGAAATATGATATTCATGTGACAATACTAACAATATGTTTTATATCATTGATGTATATGCTGTAATAATATTGTTTGTATATTATACAATTTGAAAAAACTAGACTAAAAATTGGTCAAATAAAGATATAAATTCAGATGATAGTTTGTAATTAAGACACATCTTTCTTTGCCAGGTACTGTATTTCTCCTATGTCAGTGGTGCCCATGACACACTGTCATTAATAGGAGAAAATTAGCAAAGTGAAGGAACTATCCAGTCTTGGCTCTTGCAGAGTGCAGACAGACACCAGACTTAAGGGAAGTTCAGGACCCTCAACTTTGCCATGGGTTCTGCAAGTTGGACAAGATACTTACGCTTCTTGAGGCAGGTGTCAACTGACGCTGTTCTTATCACTAGTAAATATATTTTTAGACTATTAATGCCTGATGTAGAACTATGAGGCTTGAATCTTTGACCCATTCCCAAAACTTCTTTTATATAGTGGTCTAAAGTGTGACTTTTCTAGAAAAAGAATCTACGTAAAACTGAGGTACACAGTAGCTTCTTTGCCAATTTCCTATTATTACAAATCATTTTATTATAGTCTTAGGTCAAGCCATAAATGAAGTATCGGGAATTACCTTTGAATAATAGCAAATAAAACCCCACTGTTTGAATAAGGGTTTCAAAATATGTTCAGAAACGTAATCAAACAGATAGATTGGAAAAAATAAATTGCTTTGTGGATATAATGAATATGCTCTACTTTTTAAGACATATAAGTTTAAGTTTGTTTTAGAAAATACACTTTTATAAGTTTATACAAATATTTGCATCTGCTCCATGCTTAGGGCAAAAACAGGTTATTGGATGCTCTCCTGTAGGCTTGAGTGAAAGGCTTGAATGAAATTTAACTTGAAAATTTACCGTGTTTTTCACTGATTAGATGATTGCTCTTAACACATGACGGAGACCACTCTATTGTTGAAAACTCAAGTCTGAAAGTAATTTAAGAATGAGTTTTGTGTAGACATTTCTCTTCATTTTGTGCAGCAGTCAATGCCTAGTCATGTGAACCCAGGGTAGTACATAAGGCCATGTGAAATTTATTTTTGAAGTGTCAGGACGCTTCTCAAACTCCGACTTCCATGTGCAAGTTCTGGCTGCTGCACCCCCTCACCCTCAGTTGGTCAGGTCAGGGTTTTATTTTTTTTTTAATTTCCTTTTATTTTAGTTGTTTTGATAGGTCTGTAGTGGTAAATTATCATGATTTTAATCTGGAATCCCTAATGGCTAATAACATTCCAAATATTTTCCTGTAATTATTTGCCATCCAAATATCTCCTTGAAGAAACGCTGTCAAATATTTTACTCACTTTGATTATTTTGGGGAGGGCTTAATTGATTTTGAATGTTCTCTGCATTCTGCTTAAAAGCTCCAATACCTCAGAAAAAATAAATGCATGAAGTTAACCTGTGATCTCTCTGTTCTCCACTGGAGATGGGTCCGGTGAGCTGGTGCACAGTTAGGGTAGGGTGGACCCACTAAGCTTGAGGAGGTGGGGATCAGAGTTCAAGGCAACAGAAGCTTCCGGAACCAGTGAAGTGTGTATGATTCACAGCAGACAGAGTTGTGCAGGAGGCCTGCTGGGGGCAGTTTTCTTCCTTAACTGAAGGATTTCTTTCTTCCTTAAAAATACTCATATACTTACCTTTGTGGTGGTCTTGTAACTTCCCCCGGCATTTTTAGTTCTTCATGTGCCTTCTGCTACGGTAAGAATTTCACACAGTGTGGCACATTGTCTATCCTGGTTTCTAAGAGTCAATCTAACAATGTTAGAACAGTCTGCTGAGGGCCTTGCCGAACTGCTAACTCTTTTATTCCAGGAGATTGCTCCCATATTGATACTTTGCCCCATTTTACTGGGTTGACTGTGGGAGGATAGTTTGCTCTATCTTACCCTGGAACAGACTTATCTCATCTGTTTCTAATGGAAGAGCATTAAATGGGCTGACCTGGTAACAAAATACAGCCAACGAGGATTAAGAGAGTAATAAACCTTTAAGAATAATTAGTGTTTTTCAATTTAGCAACGTGTGATGTATTTTTGACTGCCTTTAAAATAAATTCCAAATTCACTCTGTTAAAATAGAAGGAGTCCTGCACGAGGAGCCAGAAGCCCCAGATGCGCTGGTGTTGGTTTGGGCCTTAACCACCTAATATGCAGTTATTTCCATTGCAAGAATTCTGCTCCTCAGTCTGCACCAGATAGTCATGGAACTGGAAATTAGCAACCATGGGAAGGAGAAGAGGAAAGGGCATTGCTATTCATCGAGTTCACAAACTACTCCACATTTCCACAGTACAGAATTCAAGCATCTGACTGCACTTTTGATGTTTGGGCGCCCTACCCTTCCTCCCCTCTCTCACCACATACGGTGTAGCCCATAAAATGGTCCTGTGCTCCCCCCGGGGAACCGCAGCTAAATTCAAGCCTTCTTGACCCCAGCCTCACTAGTATGTCTTAATACCCATCTGTAAACACAACCCAAACCACGGCCACTTGGCTGTCCCTCTCCTCACACCACCTGAGACCAGGTTGGGAGCTGTCCTTCCTCTCCCCAGCAAGCCTCGTCATGTAACAAATTCTCTCCTGTCTCACTGCGCTTGACATCTGGGCCAGTTCTGGGTGGGGAGCTGACCCCGTCTTCTGAGAGCAGTGACAAGACACAAAGCTCCAATTCTAAGACTACAGTATTCTGAAAATGAGATACCACCACAGAAAATCCATACCGAAAATTAAGCAGAGCTTACAAAGCTATTGAAACTCTGCTCTCAACCAGCCATGCTGTATTAATAGTTCACTATTATGTTTATGTAAAACTGTCAATAATTACTAAGTATTTCATTTTATTCAAGTCATCACAGGATTAAACTGAAATGGTCTACAAAATGTCATGCTTTCCATTTGCTAACTTATTGTGGTATATGTCAGTCAATATTTAGCCAACTTTTATATGCCTCACACTTAAACCTCCTAATACAAAAAAAACTGAGCACGTATTTTGAGGCAAATCCTACTAAACATTCTACCATACTCACCATTGTAAACTGGAAGATAATGATATGTAAAAATGCCCTGTCATTTATCCATAGATGCAGAGTGCTTATTGAATTTTCTGAAATTTTTTATTAACAAAAGCCTATTAATTAAAACAAATCTTTAGAGAATTGGCTTTATTGATCATTGTAAAATAAAATGGTTAGAAAATATATTTTTAAATTAATACCCTTTACAAAATTGTTAAAGATTAAGAGTAATTTTTACTCATTTTGCAAAGTATGGGAATGAACATTCCTATACACAACCTGAGTTTGGACTGGAGTAAACCGGTGCGATCTGATGAGCTCAGCTGATCGCATCAGCTGATGGAGCTGTGACATTGTGCCACGGTGCTCAACATTACAGGTCCATTTCCATCACTGGGGTGGAAGGAAGTATATAGTCATCACAACCAGCTTTGATGGGCTGCCGCTTCAACAGTTCAAAACCGAGTTCCTAGGAAATACACAAAGTTACCTGTGGAAATATGTTCAATGCAGCAATGCTTATAGCTGCAATAAACTAAGAGGAGGTGCACTTTCTTGTGTTGAGGATGAGCTAAATTTTTAATAGTATAATGCATGCCTTAATTTGAACACAAGGCTGCAATTTAAACTCAGAATATCAATCTGTCATTAAGATGAACATTATTGCATCACATGAAATAAAAGGAAAAAAATAAAAATACTTTAAAAATCAGGTTATAAAAAAGCATGCATCTCATTCACTCTTAAATAAACAAAGTTATGAAAAAAATGTGTATCACCAGGTCGATACTAGCTTTATTGGTTGCCAGAGAAATTATGTCTTATTTGTAATACTTTAGTATTTATCTCTTTTTCATTATTTTCCATTGTGCGTTTGCTACCTTTAAACTTGGAGAGACTATCAGCTTACTTAGATTTCAGGGAAAATTACTGTCGAAGCAGTTTATACTTTGGTGTGGATTATAATGTAAGCTTGGTCCTAAAAGACTAATAACGCTCATCCTGCATTCATCTCCCTTTTTGGATTCCACCATCGTTGTGCTCATTATAATGTACTTGTTTCCTGTTAGTCACTTTTTACAGATGGCGGCGTCTGCTCCATAAGAACACCTGCTAAAGGTCATCTCGAACACGATGCACCGTGCGCAGTGTTTAAAAAATAAACTCGCAGTTGCCATGAAATGAAATGCTGTATGTTTCATTCATTTCCATATCCAAAATAACTTGGTTCATAGTACATAGTCAGAATACAACATTTTCAATAACTTAGGTTTGTATGTGGTCCTCAAATCACAACTAAGCAATGTGGCCTCTATGATTTTCGGTTGTGCTTTTCAGCATGTAACTTATTAACAATGAGCCTCATGGCGGGCGCCCTTAAGGATTATTTAGTCTCTGCTGAGTCACCTATTTATCATGTCTAAAATAAGATGCCAATTCTTAAATTTATATACATGTTGAATAATAACCTTTTGTAGAGCATAGTTGTTTATTGTAATTCTGAGGTAAGTTTACATAGAAGGATGGCACATACATCACTTGAACCTTACAATGTGCAAATTTTACAATTTGTAAGAAGAGAAAAATCTTTCAGAATCTCGCATTCTAATATGATTTCTTGTTTGCTTGTTTGTTTGCTGGTATCTTGGCATGAAGGGCACCAGTCCTTGAGTAGAAGCCACAGATTTTAATTCAATGGGACCCCTGAAGAATCTCCTAATGCAAATTTTTCCCTTTGGGAACTAGAATTTATAACCCTGAGAAGACTAGATTCTAAGGAAAGGGCATCACAGAACCTTTCACATAGATCACTGGCAGTGATTTGGAGTCATTCCTATTTCTACTTGTTATTTCCTCGACCACATGTCTTGATTCCTGGGGACTCAGCAGCATAATAGTCATGCTGTAGGTAGTAACACTAAAGACAACACCCTGGAAGTGTAAATTCATATTAACGCCATCTTTCTAACTACCACGAGCCAGAGTTCCAAGGCAGGTATCTCGATTCCTAGGGGAATCGTCACAGACACACAGCTTCTGTTGTGCCTTCAAAATGGCCAGCAATAGGGTTAGAACTGGGGGCACAAGAGAGAACTGGAGCATGCCACTGCCAGGGGCCTTTGCTTTCTCTGTGACCATGAATTCCTTGCTTCGTTTGCCACCTTTCCCCAGCTACTGGCCTGCTCAGGAGTGGATACATTTATCTGTATACCAGAGGTCTCTGCATCATCTTGAAAAAAGAGGCAACAGGCTCTAACAGGAGGAACAGGGCTCTTTTCAGGGTCCATGGGTTCGGGACAACCTGGCAGAGATGTTGCACATAAAATATTTCAAAAGATGGGATTTATGAGGGGAAATAAAATCAGCTCTGATGCATTTTCTTTAAAAAGATCAAGTCACCCCTGGACAACCCTTCTGGTCACAACATGCTATCTTGGTTATGCTTCTGAAACTCCCCACTTTCTCTGCCGCTTTATAGACATTAGCTAAATTCCAAACACCAATCTTCCTATAACATAGCGACAGCCCATAGAGTTTCTCAGATTTCATCTTTGGTCTTTCAAGTCCACCATTCATGTGGCAATCAGAGTCATCTTTTGAAATTACACCTGGATCATGTCACTCCTCTAACACTACCTGGTTGCCTTCTGGGGCATTTTTCTATAGAAACGTCCCAACATGCCGTCTCTAAGGCCATGCAGTGTGACCTGGCCTCTAGAATCTGCCCCACGCCGTGGCCTCGCAGTGGGCCATGGGTGTTTCTGGCCCACACGATGCCTTAGGCTTCTGTTCTTCACTTCCTCAGACAGAGGTCTCACTTTCTTGCCTTGTGGGTCCCCCCTCACACACTGTGCTTCACTTGGAACATTCTTCCTCTTTGCTCTCCTGTTTAATTTACTTTATACCTCCAGGGCCTTTCTGACAATTACAATGACAGTGATATCTTTAACTGCTTAACACACACCTGTCTGCCTTCCTCTTTCATGGGTCCATGCTGTCTCCACAGCATCCTGATTGGCTGTATTCACTGTTTTACTTTTTTATTGTAGATGTCCATTGTTAAACTCTGTCTGAAAGGGGAAGGAATTATGTGTGTTCTGCTCTCTGGTGTGTATTGACCGAGGGCCTGGTGTACAGCAAGTATTCGGCATGCACCTGCTCAGTTAATACATAATGCGGTTCTTCTGTCTCTGTTTCTGGAGGTTACGAGGGCCATGCTGGGGCTTGTCTTGGTTCTTCTGTTGCTTCACTTTCTATGGGATAAGATAGAAATCCAGGTCACAAGGAGACACACTGTCACTGTCCTCTATCCCTACCACCTCTGCCCATCCTTCCAGCACTATGAGGGCACAGGTTCTAGCAGGCAGAGGAAGGTATGGTAGGTTGCAAAGAAAACAAGACTGCGACTGTGTTAGATTCAGGCCACATTATGGAATTTTTAGGAACAGGTGGCTCTGTCTAGCCTTCTCAGGGAGCCGGGTCTGCATTTGCTGAAAAGGATCAAGTCATCCCTGGACCACCCCCTGGGTCACAACATGTCATGTTGGTCATGCTTCTGAAAACCTTGAATTCACCACTTTTTCTGCCATTTCATAGACAGCAGCTAAACCCCCCAAGCCATCTTTTCCTGTAACATAGGTTCTGAGGCCTATGATCTGAGGCCTTTTCTCACAATCGGGCACAGAGCTCAGCTACTGTTAGTACCTGACAACACCCTTTAAGTAGCCCAGCATTCAAGGTGAAAGACAATTTGGTGCCCTCTGGGGCAGTGGTGGTGGTAGCAATTTTTTATATCGGAATCCTTTTGGTTTCTCTCCGTTACTGTCTCAAAAATGAACCTCAGCGTGGTAGGTAGCATTGGTATTACCTCCATTTTACAGATTAAATAAATATCAAAGATGCAAAAACACTATTGATCAAAGTACATCAGCACCCCACGATTCTCAATTGATCTTCCTATGGATGCTACACAAGAGAAGGCTGCTGGCCATGAGGCTTCTGCAGACTTCTCATTCACACTGACCCTTTGAGACCTTCTGCTATTTAATATGAAGAATTGGGCTGAATTTAAGAACATCGTTTTTATCCTTAGTTCTTCTTTAATACATTGCGAGCCCAAGGATTATGTCTCTAAGATAGTCCCTGTAAATACAACGTAACACATTGAGACCTGCTCTCTGAAAATGCTGAAATTTCTCTGCTCCACAACATCCTTGATAAACTGTTCAGGGCAGTGTGAGGCACGTGGTCCCGAAGGCAGGCTGCCGTTAGCACTTGGCCAGCCATAAATTAGGAGCACACAAAGAATCATACAAATAACGAGTCTTTATCAGAAATCTAGAAAAAAAAGTTGCATAAGAAATATCATTGCTGAGCTCTTAATGGAAGGAGGCACATAGAAAAATCATAAAAACTGAAAATGAGAAAATGTTAGGGAGTATCTTCATAAGAAGAAACCATGCACTTTATCCCAATTGTCTCCAAAATTATGCAACTGCAGGAAAGGAGCTGTCAGATCCCCTTCTAATTAAATTCATACATTTGTTCCTCTTCAAAACGGCCACGCGCTCCATCTGCCTGTGCGAATGCTTGGGTGTTTCAGCCAATAATCCCTGCTAAGCTGTTCACGCTGAGTCGAGGGGCACGAGGGCCCTGAGCCCTTAAAGCAGCTTCCTGAAGAAAGCTAAAAGAATTTTCCATTTGCACTTGAGCTATTTATCTTCACTTTTGTGATAAAAAGCTCGAATATTGCATGAACGTTAAATCATTAGAGGGTTCAGGTTATAGGCACAATGCTGACAGGCTGATGAACATTTTTAGTGGTATGATAATTTTCTTGAAATGCAGTGATTCTTTTTAACAGCTCATATTAAATCAGAAGAGTCGTTAACTAGAACCAGTCAGGAAAAAAAAAAAAGTCTCAGACATTTCATGTGCCTTTATCATGGCACGCACGCCGAGCCACGTGCCCACTCACGGCCTTTGTTCTCCGCTGCCGCTCAAAGCTTGCAAGGGCGGCTTTGCCTACCTGTGGGACATGCACAAGTTTTGCTCAAGCGAATCCTTCTGCATCTGCCCCAATTGGTAGGGGCAAAGTTTATAGGAGATGTGTTAATTCTCTGCCTGCTGTCTTTCTAGCCGCCAATCAAGTAAAACCTCCCATGAGAATCCCAAAGCACCCCATTCTGCAAGGACTGTGCCATTGTGGCCTTCCTTCATACTCACCTCTTCACTCCTTCAGCCCACAAATAATTGAGTTATTTTTATGATCTCAAGTCAATCTTTTTGAAAAAGGTTAAATCTCTTTTCCTCTCAATTCCATGTACTAACTACATTAATTATTCATTCTTTCTGTAATAAAGTCATTTTACATGACTCTAGCATTTATTGTATATAAAATTTGCATTGAAGTGTAGTTTTAAATGAATATGTGCCTATGTAGTATCTCATTAGGTAAAATTTAATCATTCTTATTACTATTATTGCTTTTTTTTTCTTTTTTTTTTGCAGTTTTTGGCCAGGGCTGAGTTTGAACCCACCACCTCCAGCATATGGGGCTGGTGCTCCACACCTTTGAGCCACAGGTGCCTCCCTACTATTACTACTTTTATAAACAGAGTTTATAGGAGATGTTTAGCAATTTTATTGGAAGGATATTCTTGCTCTTAATAGATGCTGCTAGAAAAAGTGTCAGGTGAGCTTTCTCAAGGAGGCTTGGGAGTGATGTTGTTCAGTTTCACACAGTCACAGGCCACAAAGCCCTTTCTGAATGTTCCTATGGGGCAAAACCCTCACCAGTTAATGCCTCTGATCTTTTCGCCCTCCTAAAATTGTTAAATATTGGACACATATCTAGAAAACAGAAGTTTTATCTCTTGAATAAGTAGTTTATAATGCTGAGTTTTTTATAGTGTGTTTTTTTATTTTTTATTTTTTTATTTTTATTAAATCATAATTGTGTACATTTCTGCAATCATGGGGCACACTGTGCTGACTTTATATACAATCTGAAATATTTTTTTGAACTATTTAACATAGCCTTCATGGCCTTTTAATCACTATATGAGGCATTTATATTCTACATTTAGTAATTTTCACTTGTACCCTTGTAAGATGCACTGTAAGTGTGATCCCACCAATCACCCTGCCTCCACCCATCCTCCCCCCTCCAGTGCCCTCCCTTGCCCCTTTCCCCATTTCTTGTGCTATAACTGGGTATTTGCCAGTTTTTGGAAGAGGTAAAAAGAATTGTCTCCGATTTAAACTAGAAAGATAACAGATATTATTATAACTAAAATCTTTAATTCAAAGAGCAAGAAAAGTGTGCCTGTGGCCATTCCCAATGTTCACGTTCTGCCTCCAACTTCACATCCACCTCTCAGACCCTTCCGGGCATCTCCTGACCAGACTCCCCAGTCTGACGTCTCCCGGCAGTGAGGCACCTCATACCATTTGATGGTAACCTTGTTAGTGATTTAGACTTTCTTCTGACTCCTTCTGAAGTCCATTCCCCAGGTTTTATTTGGCAGCCACCCAATGCTGCTTTTCTTTCTGCTGCCATCTTCTCTCTGAGTTCCCTGACTCCCTTGCTAAACAATGGTAAAAACTCATTCAAGCAGAATTTCCCAGGTTACTGAGTGTCCCAAAACTGTTTCCTAAGCTACTAAAGTTTCCCAAACTATTTCCATGTCAACTACCACACTGCAACCCCCTGACTGTAACCCCACCAACTGCCAACTGCTACATTTTGCTTTTGTTTCTTGCTTCCTTGCATGGCAACGAAAGGGTATAAAAATCAGCCTATTTTACACTTGGGGGCCGTTTGCCTACCTAGCAGCAGCCCCTTGTGCAGGAGTAATGAATCACCTCTGATTTGAGCCTAAAGTGGAGTCCGTGGTTTCTTATGGGTGGCCAGAGTTACAACACCACATCAGTGAAGGGCCGTGCATGGACACAGACTCATCTGTCTCACGAGTGCGGGCTCTTCACGAGCAGCTGCTGAGCTCATCTCCTTCTCGGTGGAGCCCTTTATAAATGCATTCCTTCCTGTGAAGATAACAAATGCATCTCAGGACCAAATGGGACAATTGCCTAGGCTTACTCTGCAAATGGTTTATTGTTCATTGTTAGTTCTCATCTGTACCTGTGGGCTGTGGACCAGAATCATTGCCTTTTTCAGAGGGAGGCTCTCCTGAAGTGTGTTACCTCTTGTGCACACCAGACATGTCTGAACTCTGGGGACGTTCAAATCATATTCCTCTCTCTGTTCTGCCACAGACTGGCAGAATTCTCATCCTGAAAGGGAAGCGACAGACACAAAGGGGAGCTGTGTGTCCCCGAATCAGAGGAAACTCTGGTCATTACCCGATGTGGTCTTTATCCAAACTGGGAAGGGAGCTGTGTACCGACATTGTGTAATGAAACAAAGGAGCAATAGAGCAGGAGGAAGATGTGAGCATTTGAGGACATGTTTTATTTTTTCAAATGACAGGAAATGTAAAAACAGCAACACATGTTACCCTGAGGGGAAACACAGCTAACAAGCCCCAGACCACCTGCTGTACACAAGCTCTTAGCAAAACCTGCAGCGGTGGGAGTGGCGTAAGTGGAAGTTTTCTTGAAAGATGTAAACTTTTTGGTCAACGTCCTTTGTACATGGAAGTAGTATTTAGTTTTAGATTCCAAAATTACTGTACCTGTGTTGATTTTTAAGAAAATACTCGTGAATTCACGGTTTCTGTTAAGTGAAAATTAGAAAATAATTATTAACAAAAATTCTTGGCAGAGACTTCTTGACCTTCCATGTGTAAGGAAAGGGACAGAGACAATTTTGTCTATGGCAGTGAAGCTCATCTGCTGAGTACATATGCACTTTTATTATTGTTAGTTTTCATTATAATCCTAACTTTTTCGATTATTATTCTCATTTTAGGGATAATCCAAAGCCAAAAGAGAAGGTGCCATGCCTCGCTGTGTTCACATATTCAAATGGACAAGCCAGATTCAAACCCAGTCTGACCTTCATACTGTTTTTGCTAAATCCCGCATCACCCCAGAAGAAATGTCCATCACATTTGTTTAAACACACTTTCTCTTCTAAAGTTTACTCTTGTTCTGTAAATTTTCAACAAATATTTGCCTGTTATTGCTGAACCTTTTTCACAGTACATCTGCTGAGCAGCGATAACTAACTGCTGCCCTTGGAACTCCATAGCCTGTTCAATGGATCCACCTGAACCTTCTGGGTCCCCAAGCCTCACATCACTTAAATGCATAATCGGGGCTAATTTAGGGGAGACTGCAGTGATGAGTAGCCCTCATGCTTCTGTGGCTTAGCGCAGAAGAGCTGACTCCTCACCACACACACTTCTCCCAGGACGGGGTGCGGGCTTCGGCCCTCCCACTCACTCGAGTGCTGGCTGAGAGAGGAACCATCTGGAATTAGAGGCCTCCTTTGCTGCTGTCTCAGGGTAACAGCACACTGCCATTGGCAAGTAAATGCCTGGGCCTGTAAAAATACACTCCAGTTCCACTTAGGCATACCAGAAAAGGACCTCATCTTACTGTGGGAAGGCAAAGAGAAGACGGTAGAGCACACAGGTGGGAGAGCTGGGAGCCTGGTACATCCACCCCTCTCCCGTCACTGGCTGCCAACAGCATTCTCCCCTCCAGAGGGGCCTCTAGGGACCTGGAGTGCAGGTGCTAGTAGCAGCGACACCAGGACCTCCACTTTTTTCTTGTCACTCTCTGAAACATTCCTCCTCAACACAGCTCGTTCTTATGTGGTGTGAAGCTTGTGTGTTTCCTACCTTCTGAAGACGACATCTTTCATGCAGTCTATCTGATGTGCTGAAGAACTCAGCTCTATTAAAATTACAAGTTTCAATGCCAAGATGCACACAGAGGAGCTCGAGCTCTTGCTTTTTGCTGATGATGTGACCTTATACTTAGAAAACCCCAAAGATACAACCACAAGACTCCTGGAAGTGATCAGGAAATATAGTAATGTCTCAGAGTATAAAATCACAATGTCCACAAATCAGTAGCCTTTGTGTATGCCAATAACAGCCGAGTTGAGAAGCAAATCCAAGACACAATTCCGTTCATAGTAGCTTCAAAGGAAGCAATATACTTAGGAATATATGTAATGAAAGAGAAGAAAGATCTTTTCAAAGATAATTATGAAACCCAAAGAAAAGAAATTGCAGAAGACACAAAAAAAATGGAAGAACCTACCATGCTCCTGGCAGGGAAGAATCGACATTGTCAAAATGTCTATTCTACGCAAAGCAATCTATAGATTCAAAGCAATCCCAATTAAAATGCCAACACCATATTTTGAATAACTGGAAAAAAATGCTACTTCATTTGTATGGAACCAGAAAAAATCCCATATAGATAAGGATATTCTTATTAATAAAAACGAAGTTGGAGGCATTGCCCTACCAGGTTTCAAGCTATATTTCAAGTCCACAGTAATCAAAACAGTATTGTATTAGCACAGAAATAGAGACATAGACATATGGAACAGAATAGAGAAAACCAGTTGTAACCAGTCTCTACTTGCCATCTTATCTTCTGTAAACCAAATAAAACCATACAGTAGGGAAAAGAATCTCTGTTCAAGAAATGGTGCTGGGAAAACTGGATAACCACATGTAAAAGACTGAAACTCAACCCACACCTTGACTCAAAATGGATAAAAGACTTAAAGACATGAAATGATAAAAATCTTACAAGAAAGTGTGGTGAAAACTCTTGATGATGACGGACTGGGTGGAGAAAGATTTTATGACAAAGACATCAGCAGCCATCCCAACAACAACAATTAACAAATGGGATCTAATTAAGCTGAAAATCTTCCGCATAGTTAAGGAACAACAAGTAAAGCAAAAGAGATGACCTTCAAAATGGGAAAAAATATTTACAAGGTATGAATCTCATAAAGGTTGATAATTAGAATCTACAGAGAACTCAACTAATCCACATAAAGGAGTGACCATCCTGTCGACCACCAAACGAGAGCCATGGAGAGATACTTCTCTCATGAAGACAGACGGATGGATAAAATCATCTGAAAAATGCTCATCATCCCTGATAATCAGAGAAATGAAAATCAAAGCTGCCCTGACATATGCCTAACCCCAGTAAGACTGGCCCACATCACAAAGTCTTAAACGCTGCAGATGCTGGTGTGGATGTGGAGAGAAGGGAACACTTTTACACTGCTGGTGGGACTGCAAACTAATGCAACCTGTTTGGAAGGAATTATGGAGAACCCTCAAAGAACTCAAATTAGACTTCTCATTTGATTCCACAATCCCATTACTAGGTATCTACCCAGAACAAAAAAAAAAAAAATCATTTCATAATAAGGACATTTGCAGTCAACTGTTTATCTCAGCTCAGTTTACAGTCACCATAATGTGAAAACAACCTAAATGCCCCAACCCAGGAATGGATTAACAAGCTGTGGTATGTGTACACCATGGAATACCATTCAGACAAAAAAGAAGATGGAGACTTTACATCTTTTGTATTAACCTGAGTTGAGTTGAAACATTTTCTTCCTAGTAAAGATTCACAAGAATGGAAAAGCAAGAATCCAAGGTACTCAATTCTAATATGAAACCAGTAGATAATCTAACACACACCCTCATAAGAGAAAAACTCAAATCAATTCAAGGTGAGGGGGGCAGGGCAATGAGGGAGTGGGGAGGGGGATGAAAAAGGGGGTTATGGTTTGTGACACACCACTCGAGGGCAGGACACAATTGTAGGAGGGACTTTACCTAACACATGCAATCAGTATAAACTAATTCTTTGTACCCTCAGTGAATCCCAAACAACAATAATTAAAAAAAAAAAGATGCATAGGGTGGTGCTGGTGGCTCAAAGGAGTAAGGTGCAAGCCTCATATGCAGGAGGTGGCAGGTTCAAACCCAGCCCCAGTCTTAAAAAACAAAAGAAAAAAAAAAGATGCATACATAGAAATTCAAGAAGGAGAGGCTCATCATTTTCTGGGCAAGATTGCTACCTTTTATGGCAATGTAAATGTTGCTAATCCCCACAAAATCCATCCAGGTGGGTTGTTTTTCTTTTTCCATTTTTAGGTGAAGAAACTGAGGAACAAAAAGTAAGTTATCCATCTAGTAATTAGTCTTAATGTTAAGACACAATTTATATCCGATTATCTAAGTGTATGATCCTACCATTGCATCATTTGGCCTTTCTTGGGAGAAAAAGACAGGAATTCTACTACCAGTAGTAAAGTCCTGATAGTAAGTGTTAGGCTTTCTCCAAGGCAGTGTTTTTCAACCTTTTCTTACCTCACAGCACACTTGAACATGTAGTTAAACTTCTGTGCACACTTAAATTATGTTGATCGGATAAAAGAGAGTACAATATAGGATATAATTATTGTGACTTGAGCTTCTTTCAAAAATTAATTAATGAACTTTTAAAAAAAATTGTGGATCTTACACCTAAGATTCTCTCATGGCACACCAGTTGAGAAAAATCACTGGTCTAATGCAAAAAGAAATTCTCAAGAAGTAATATGAAAACAACAAAAGTGATTCATTGCAATGAATGGCATGTTTATGGCTCCTCTCCCTGTCTCTGAATGGGTTCTTCTCTGGTCCCTGAGTCTGTCTCTCTTCCTTTCTGGCTGGCTGATTTTCAAACAAAATGTGTTTTGCCACAACAGTAAGATATAGTAGGTCAATTTAGCCTATCATGAAATAGCAGGGGATTCAAAAAGACGTATTTGTGTTACATTAATAAGAGGACACCTTTCCAAGGAGTCACCAGCTTCACCATGTATGTGTTGTTACATTATTCCAAATCCTTTTGTGTCGAGATTAATTACAGGCAGTAGGATTCTTCTAGCTCCTTCCAGATTAAATGTTTGTTTAACTAAAGGAAGTGTAATTAGATCTCTTGAATTTTCAATTTTTTTATATAAACTTGTATAGAAAATCTGGCCTCACACAAATGTGTACTAGAAAAAGAAGGAACAGTTTAATAGGCTTTTCAGAAAATTGTGGATAGTCTCCTAATTTAATAGCATACCAAACTCAACAGGCAATAGCTTAATAGGTGTAGGTACAACGTGGAATCTCACACATATCAATGACCTTTTTGGTACAACCTATTGATCTTACATTTTGAATTAATCTTTATGTTATTTTGCATTATTATGAACACAGGTTGTAGCTGAAATCTTGCATCCTTTGACCAACATCCTCCTGTCTCCCCGCGCACCTGCAACCCTGACAACTGCTGTTCTGCTTTCTGCTACTTTGAGTTTCTCATCCGGGAATGGAAGCAATTAAAATCCAATTAAATTAGTGAATATTTAAAAGAACATTTACTAAGAGATTAAATGAACCTTTCTATACATGTTGCTCAAAACAGTGATTATCAACCTTCCTAATGCCACGGTCCTTTAATACAGTTCCTGTTGGTCATGACCCTCAGGTTGAGAACTGCTGTTCTAGAATGTCAGCATCTATCTGTTTGAGTCTGCACCATGGTATTGGAACATCAGAATGAACTTCAGCTGGTTGGTCCTGCTTGAAGAAATGGCACTGATTTCAGAGGCTTCTAAAACGTTCTTGTTTCCTGTTAGTGCTGCTTGAGTTTCTGGGAGGCGGGCAGCTCTTGTAGTATTTAACTCAGCATAAATACACTCAGTGGTAGGTACTAATGGCATTACCAGTCTTTCCAAGAGCAGTGCTAATAAAGGGTATTATACAGAGAGAACAATTTGCAGCTGTGAAATTTACCACTGACCTAAAATGTTTGGAATGCAATGTGCAGTACATTGGATTTTAGAATATTAAAATAATCACAAATTTTCTGGACTTATGTCTGCAAAACCCGTGTAACATTGCAAGAAATTTTCCTTTCCCACTTTTTAAAAAAGTGTCAGTATCACCTGGGCCCCACCTGCAAAGCCTCTAATTTAGTGGGGTTGACATAGAAGTTAGAAAGAAGCAAATCAGATAATTCTGATGGCAAACATAAGCACATGTGCTCAGTTTTAGATTGCATCCTTCACTGAAAAGTTCATCATTAGAGAAATTATTGAGATCATTTGACGTTACATGAAGAGAGAATACGTAAATCCACAACTTATAATCACTGTGCCCTCACTGTCCCCTCATGCAGTGCTCATTAGTTTTTGTAAAAGTGGATAAATGTTTATCACTTCTGCTATTTTCTTTTTCTCATTTCTTTCTTTCTTTTTTTTTCTTTTTTGATACAGTCTCATTACATCACCCTCAGTAGAGTGCTGTGGTGTCACAGCTCAACCTCTTGGGCTTAAACAATTTTCTTGTCTTGCTCTCCCAAGTAGCTGGGACTACAGGCACCTGCCACAGTGCGGCTGTTTTTTGGTTGCAGTTGTCATCGTTGTTTGGCAGGCCCAGGCTGGATTCGAACCCACCAGCTCCAGTATATGGGGCTGGTGCCCTAGCCACTGAGCTCCAGAAGTCGAGCCCACTTCTGCTATTTTTATAAATATAGTTAAGTTCTATTTTAATGGTCAGCCTCATGTACCAGGAAAAGAGCATTAGATAAGTGGTTCTAAATCATAGGTTTTAGAATCAAAGTCCCAGTTTTACGATTGGGAAATGACTTACTATTGTTGATCTTAAGTTTCAAACTGTAATCTGGGGATATTAACATTACCAACCTCCATGTGTCATGGCAGGCGTTACATGAAATATTAACAAAATCACAATGAGTGGCTGATTAACTTAAACCATTATTTTTACAGGTCATAGCAATAAACATTTGTGAAACTTCCTGATAACATTTATTTATTCATTTATTCGAGACATTATTATTAGGCATTTAGTTAAGGTCAGACACAATCTAGTTTCTGAGGTTACAAATAGGACATGGTATATACCCTAAGAGACTTTATACACATACAATTGGGGAAACAGATTAAAAAATAAGTGAATACATATATAATAAAAGGTTAGATGTAATAAAAGCAACAAAGAAAAACACAGAGAAAGGTAGACACAGAGTGTCAGGGAGTAGTATTTACGAAGGCTCTTCAGGGAAGTCTCTTCTGGGGAAGTGATACTTGAGCAGAAGATTAACGGAGAATGTGAATTATATGCACATTAGCGAGCTGAGGATGCTGGGCAAAAGAAACAGAAAATGCAAAGGCTGCGGCAGGTGACTTCTTGGCCATTTGAAGAAAGAAAATCTGTTCTAGATAGATAAAGCAAGGCCTCAGCCATGGTGCAGAATTAGTATTACCTTATCTTAATTGTATGTATGACTGAACCCTTTGGAAAGTTGTCCCGAAGGGAATGAGTACAAGTGAGATCTCTTCAGATGTACATAGTAGATCATCGAAAAAGCAAAAATATACAATTAGCAAATAATTCATATTTTATTGTTTATACCACTGAGATATGTTGTCTTGAAACTTAAGTGGGCATTAGGGTTTAAAAATACTTATCTGAAACTATTGCTGAAAAGCAACCCTTGTGACTCCAAGAATACCAACGCCAATTCTTTTTTTTTTTTTTTTTTACTGAATCGTAATTGTGTACATTAGTGCAATCATGGGGCACAATGTGCTGACTTTATATGCAATCTGAAATATTTTCATCAAACTGTTTAACATAGCCTTCATGGCCTTCATAATCACTATATGAAGACATTTACATTCTGCATTTAGTAAGTTTCATTTGTACCCTCCAACCCTAATTCTAAATATGGTTTATTAAAGATAAATACAAATAGAGCAATAGCTCCAGTCAAAAGTGTCCATAGGGTCTATATTGTGAGAGCCTTTTCCAGGGATGATGTAGTAAAGTTCCTTTGGAATTCTCAAAGTTAAGGCAGTTCTATGAAAATGCCAAATGTTCACAGCCTAGGGTCCGCCCAGGCTTCATTAATCAAATCAGCCCATATAAGACAGTAAGCTATCCCCATTGTGTGTAGGAAGATTGTAGAGAGCACATATGCACACTATTTGTATATTTTTTTTTATAATTTTATTGAATCATAATTCTGTACATTGGTGCAATCATAGGGCACGATTCATATACATTCAGAAATGTTTTGATCATACTGTTACAGATAGCCTTCATGGCATTTTCTTGATCACTATATAAAGAC
>CAUYON010188700.1:0-44502 GCA_963573935.1 Arctocebus calabarensis | reverse complement strand
TTAGAGATCTAAAAATTGACCTGCCATTTGATCCTATAATTCCTTTACTAGGTATATACCCAGAAAACCAAAAATCACATTATAACAAAGACATCTGTACCAGAATGTTCATTGCAGCCCAATTCATAATTGCTAAGTCATGGAAGAAACCTAAGTTCCTATGGATCCACGAATTAATTAACAAATTGTGGTACATATATTCCATGGAATATTACACAGCCTTAAAGAAAGATGAAGACTTTACTTCTGTACAACTTTTGTACATCTCCCTATGATTTAAAATATTTGTAGTCCTTATGAGTGTTATATGCTTATGAGCATTGAATTTCTTTAATGTTGATATTACAGTTTTGCAAACCAAACAAATCATCTTATCTTTAGCAGAAACAAGATAATGTGATTCCTGATCCTCATTTAAAAACCCATTTTCTTCCTTCAGTGCTCTCTTGGTCTTCTTTGACATTATGGAGTATAAAAGCAGACAGAATTAAAATATACTACCCAGCTGTGCAACTATTCACAAATTCCACTTGAAACAGAAACACAGTGCACCATTGTGAAAAGGTGAGAACAGACTGGCATACTTCACCCCCATAAACTCTCATCACCAGCCTTGTGCAGTAGTGGCACCAGTCAGACAAGAGAAGTTAAAATTAAATCATGAGCATAAGAGTTATTAGTTTAGTCCTTATGGCTTAATAATGTTCTCATTGTCCTCATTAATCTGGGAGGATCATTTCATTGAAACTTATTTTATTCTTTGGCATTTAAAATATGTTGACTTTAAAAATGAAATAAAAATATAGAAGATGAACCAAAAAAATGTATCATTAAAGTGACTTGCTATGAAAAAGAATTTTGGGCAATATTTTTTTATTTTCTTTATCATTAAATCATAGCTGTGTACAATAGTGCAATCAAGGGGTACAATGTGCTGGTTTCATATACAAACTTAACAATTTTCATCAAACTGATTAACATAGCCTTCCTGGAAATTTCTCCATTATTATATGAAGACATTTGTATTCTGCATTTAGCAAGGTTTTCCTATACACTTCTAAGATGCACCATGGGTGTGGCCCCACCAATTACCCTCCCTCCACCCCAACTTCCCCTCTTCCCTCCCTACCCGTGCCCCTTTCCCTATATTCTTGTGTTACAGTGGGTTATACCCTTCATACGAAAGCTATAAATTAGCTTCATAGTAGGGCTGAGTACATTAGATACTTTTTATTCCATTCTTGAGATACTTTGCTAAGAAGAATATGTTCCAGCTCCATCCATGTAAACCTGAAAGAAGTCTTTAAGGCTGCGTAATATTCCATGGTATACATGTACCACGATTTATTAATCCATTCATGGATCGATGGGCACTTAGGTTTCTTCCATGACTTAGCAATTATGAATTGGGCTGCAATGAACATTCTGATACCAGAGTCTGGGAAGGGCAGGAGGCAAGGATGATTAGTGGGTGCTACAATGTAATTAGACAGCTAGAATGAAGAATATTTGATAGTGTGACAAAGTGACTGTAGTCCACAATAAGTTATGGTATACTTTAAAATAACTAAAAGGTTGAGGGTAGCACCTGTGGTTCAGTGACTAGGACACAGGCCCCATATACCAAGGGCGGCAGGTTGGAACTCATCCCCAGCAAAACTGCAACTAAAAACCATACGGATGTTGTGGCAGGCACCTGTAGCCCAGCTACTCAGGAGGCTGAGGCGAGAGAATCGCTCAAGCCCAGGAGCTGCTGTGGGCTGTGATTCTGTCTCTAAAAAACCCCCAAAACCAAAAAACTAGAAAAGTGGACTTGGAATGCTCCTTACACAAAGAAATGATAAAGGTTTGAGCTGCTGGATATCAGACTTGCCCTGATTTGATTCACACACCATGGTGTGCCTGGGTGAAAACATGGCACATATTCTATAGATCGGAAAGTAGTAGCTACTCATAATAATTAGAAATGTAGAAAGAGAAATTATTCTTCAAAAATTAGAGTAAAAGGCAGATTATTTCTGAAAAACAAAATTTGAGAAAATTAGTCAGCATATTAACACTGCATAAAATACTAAAGAACTTTCTTCCGGCGGGAGAAAATAATCTCTGATAGAAACTCAAATATATAGGAAGGAATGTGGTGCACCAGAAGAGAAGATGGGAAGATAAACTAACATCGAAAGTATAAAACAGTAAGAGTGATGTAGTGTAGAGTTTGGGGCATATAGAGAATCAAAATGCATCCTGGACGACTGCGGCTCAATGGTTAGAGTGCCGCCCTGTGCACTGGGGCTGGCGGGTTCAACCCAGCCCAGGCCTGCTAAACAAACAAAATGTATGATCTATGATTTAGTGGCATATACTTTTGGCAGTGGGTAACTAGAATTAGACGATTTTAAGGCCCTTCAAGAGGAGGGAAAATAAAGCAATTAGTGAGAGTTTGGTTTGTATGAGTGGGTGCCTTACAAGCTCATTTCTTTCACAAATCATAGCTATCAAAACTAAACATCAAACAATGATTAAAAAAAAAAAAACTGACGACTCCGGGTGCTGAAGTACTCTTCAGTTTTTGGACTTCAGAAGTGGCTGGCATGGACTGTATTTGATGGATTTATTTTATGACTTTGTTCCGACCCTGGCCACAGGTAGTGCCTCTGCATCACAAAACCTGCAAATATGTTGGAGAGAACCGACCACCTTCCACCCAGAAGTACCGGCAAAAGGAGAACAGACAAGTCAGGCCACAGAGGGTGAGGAGAGTGCCCAGAAAGAAGAGATCTAGAGGAATGCACCTCCAAGTTCCCACACGTGTATTTAAATTGAGTCCGTCTCTGGCTGACTTCTGAACCACATATGCACAGGGCAAGCTGACAGCAACTCACTTCGAGAGCTCAGAGGACAGAGGCGAGAGCCAAGCCACTGCCTGCCACAGTTACAAGTGTATCTCCTCAGACTTCAGTGGAATTAAAATAGAAACCAACAAAATATTCAGCAAGCTCAAATATTTGGAAATGAAAGAACATAATACCGGTCTTGAATATTTTATGCACCTTTAAATGTGATAACAGTGGAGAATTTAGATGAAATGGGACAAATTCCTTGAAAGACACAAACGACTCAGCCTCACTGAGGAAGAAATAGATACTTGAATAGCTCTTTATCTGTTAAATAAAATGAATTAAAAGCTACAGTGTTCCAATGAAGAAAACTCTATCCCAGATGGCTTCGCTGATGAACTCAGAAGAACAGATAATGAAGAAATGATTCCAATTCTACATGAACTCTTCCAGAATACAGCAGAGAAAAACATTTCCTCACTCATTGTATAAAGCCAGAATGATGCTAATACCAAAAGCAGACAAAGATATTATGGAATTAAAAATTATAGAACAATGTGTCTTCTGAATATAGATATAAAAATCCTTAATAAAATATCATCCGTAAGCAGCAATAATCATTGCAATGTCCCATATACAATGGCACGTTCATCGCATGAATACAAAAATGGTTTGCCACATGAAAATCAGTCAAATCCATGTGGTCATTTCAATCAGTGCAGAAAAAAAAACTTGCCAAAATTTAAAATACATCTCTATCTTTGACAAAAGCACTTAGAAAATTAAGGGTAGAAAAGAGGTTTCTTAATCTGATCATGCATATTTACAAAAACCTAGAAGTAAAATCGTGTTGATGAGCTATTACTTGCTTTCCTCCTGAGTATGAAAACAAGCAGGGGTGACTGCTCTAACCCTCTCTCTCAGATTGGGCCGCAGGGACCAGCCATTTCAATAAGGCAAGAGAAAATATGAAACCGTTTCTTTCTGAAAGTGACAGAATCTTTAGTGGAAAGTCCTCCGAAATCTACACAACTACTAGGAGAACTAGTAAGTGAATTTGGTGAGGTCATAGGATCTGAAGGAAATAGACAAAGATTAGATCATTTTCATATAGTAACAGCAGACATCCAGAACGATAAAATTTTCACTTAAAATACTGCCCAAACTCACACAATTCTTAGGAATAACTGTAACAAAACATGTAAGACCTTTTTTTTTTATGAACAGTAGCAAAGTTTAAACAGATGCTTCAAAAAAAGAAAATACAAGTTATGGGAAACAAACACGTGAAAAATTTCTCAACATTATTCCTTAAGGAAATACAAATTGAATCCACAATGAGAAGCCACTATGTACCTGAGGCTCCTGAAGGGCAGTGCTGGCGCAGAACTGGAGCTCAGACACCGCGGGTCACGTGTGAATGGGGACAGCCACCTCGGCACTCACTCGAGAACTGAATCACATGTAAATAAAGTAAGAGAAAACCTCAAGGTGTTAACTCCAGCCACGGATCAGTCTCATAATCCCAGGGGAACAGAAGAGGGCGTTCTACAACATCTGCATAGGATTCGAAATCCTTTGAATTAAAACACTTGCTTTTTAGAAAAGTGAGTTAAATATACAGATGCTACAATCATACCTCGCGGGTTAAATGACAACAATATAAAATTCCAAAATTTGAAAATAAATGATGTAGAATCCATTTTGTGGGCCTTCTGAGATTACACTGTGCGATCAGATGGAAGCTTCTGTATCTTGACATCGAAGAAACACATAATCTGTTTTGAATGTTTTCCTATTCTTAGCATTTTTAGCCTAGAATGCTATCCTCTTGGAGATTCGAGTTTTGTGATCAGAAAACTTAGAGCTTTAACCTCCTGTTTCAGAGTATGATTTGTGGACAAAAGTAACCTGTTCAGAAACTACCCTGTTTTCAGTGACTGTGCCACTCTCCCATCAACGCTTTCCAAAGTCATGCTTTAAGTTTTGAAATCCTGTCACTGATTTTTCCATTTCTTTTTCTTTCTTTCTTTTCTTTTTCTTTCTTTCTTTCTTTCTTTCTTTTTTTTTTTTGTACAAATGAGGGGAAGGGAAGAGTCTGCAAAGGTTTGCCTGTCTCCTTTGTTCCCAGTGGAGACTCCATAGAGGAAAACAGATTCTTTAAGCTTCAGAATCCTCTAGGCTAGTTCCAGGTTCTCTTTTAGATATAAACATTCATGATTTCAGAGATCTAAGGAACGTTAGATGGAAAGCCCCGAGGGATAAGAAAATCTTTTTGTGAGGCTGCAGTCTGTACTTGGAACATGAGAGTGGAGAGGGTCCCCGCCTCTCCGCAGGCCACGCCCTGCCCAGGTGCCCTGTGTGCACATTCAGTTTCTGCTGGAGGCAGGACACACTCGGGAGAAGACAGTGGCTGAAACTGTCCATCTATATCTCCAAATGATGTGTTCAAGTAGCAAGAAACAGGAATAAAAGAGGGTCTCGACATTTATTAGGTGCCACAAATGCTTGCCCTCCCTCTTCTCAGTGCCATGATTGTAAGGTGTGTCGGAATTCCTGTTTCAAAGAGGGGAAAACTGGGTCCAGGGGCGGAAGCAGCTTGGTCAAAGACACATGAAAAGTCAGTCTGATCATTTTGTGTCAGACACACAGGCATCCGGTGAAGATGCCTCAGATACTTTTGGAACAATTTTTTCTGGGCTTTATTTTCCTAAGAATCTTCACCTTGTTGTGGATCTTTAAGGGATTACAGTTATTATTCTTATTAAAATCATCCTAAAACCTTTGCTTAATGACCTCTCTTCTCCTGAAGAACTTTGACTCCGATAATTATAGCAGGTGGAGGAGCTGAGTCCTCTCGGGACACGAAGGTTGTCAGCAACATCTCTGTCCACCGCTTGTTTCAGCCATTCAGAGATTTCATCTTAATCCATAAAGAGCAGGCAAAGGGATTACTCAGTTTACCTGGTTCTGTGGACTGCATTCTTTAAGGAACAGAAACACAGTTGCTGCAAAATAGACATTCAATAATTTCTCTTCTACTTCTCTGAAATGTTGAGGAATGAAAGACTCTGTACCCATGGCAGGTTCAGACCGCTTTAAAAAGTTACTATCTATGGGCGGTGCCTGTGGCTCAAAGGAGTAGGGCACTGGCCCTGGCCAAAAACTGCCAAAAAAAAAAGCTGCTATCTATGACCAAGATCTTCACATTCTGCTTAGTTTACTGCGTTCACTGCTGGAAACAGTGCAGGGTTTAAACCCAAAGTTCTAGTGCTGGGCCCCGGCTCTGCCTATGATTATACTCACAAGGCTTTTTGGACAAATTATTTAATCCCTCAGAGTTTTTGTTTCTATGTCTTTGAGATGAAGATGTTAATTCTGACCACAGAGGTGATTTGGAGAATTACATGTGAAAAAGTACATAAAATGCATTGTAAACTGCTTGAAAGTATACAAGTAGTGGTTATTTTTTACTCACACATCACTAGAAATTTAGTATCATGGCCAGTCATGGTGGCTGTCACCTTTGGGAGGTGGAGGTGGGTGGATTACTTGAGCTCAGGAGTTAGAGATCAGCCTGAGCAAGAGTGAGACCACGTCTACTAAAAATAGAAAAACTAGCTGGGTGTTCTAGTGGGCACCTGTACTCCCAGCTACTGGGGAGGCTGAGGCAAGAGGATCATTTGAGGCCAAAAGACTGAGGTTACTGTGAGCTGTGATGGCAGAGTGAGACTCTGCCAAGGAAGGAAGGAAGGAAGGAAGGAAGGAAGGAAGGAAGGAAGGAAGGAAGGAAGGAAGGAAGGAAGGAAGGAAGGAAGGAAGGAAATAAATTTGGTATCATATCCTTGCTGCAATATACTAGTATTAGCCAAAGTCTACTCTATCGAAACTCAGAGCCTCAGATGCTCTCTGGGAAGTGAGTTTTGAGTCTTTTTAGCCCAGAATAACTTTTTCTAAAATAGTCATCGTTATAGATCAAATATGTCTCCCCAAATTCATGGACAATTCTTGCCTTAATCCCCAAGGCAGCAGCGTTAAGAGGTGGGACCCTGTGGGAGGTATGTGGGTCGCGAGGCTTTGCTCTCCTGCAGGGTCATTTCGGGCCTTTACCAGAAGGTCTGTGGGTGGCTGGAGGACACGGAGCGCTCCCTGGGTTCCCCCTCTGCCTCCCCCGTGTGAGGACTCAGTAAGAAAGCTCTCACCAGACCCCGGCCCCTTCATCTCGGACATTCTGGCCTGCATGACTAAGAGAAAAAAATTTTCTCTTATCTATAAAGTATTTTGTTACACCAGCATGTATCTACTCAGTTAACAATAAAATGTGGCTCATAATTTTCTGTTTCATGAGTCTCTTAGTCATAAAACAGGCCATATTTTGATCTCTTGATCCTCAAGTCCAATTTCAACAGTTCCAGAGTAGCCCTTTGTTCTTTTACCTTTTTCTCTCCTGCTCCTTGGCACCTCTCCCATCCAGGTGTATGCACACAAGCACACGGAATAATAATGGATGTGAAACCATCTATTTTTTCCCCTTATCTCAAAAACAGAAGTAAAAAGGGGCAATTCAAGCTGCAGTCTATTGATTTTTTTTCTACAAACAACTCAGTTTATTGTTGGATTCTTTTTAAAATAGCGTTTCCAATAATTTTCTCTAAAGGCACTCATAAAGCCTTTCTAACTTCCCTTATTTCTCCCAGTCTCTTCAATCTCAGCTCTTTACATCATGACTCTGAAAGTTATTTATCTTTGGGGTAAAGGTATTTCTCTCTTTTTAGAAATATGTGCCTACTTTTGAAACTAACCTGGCAACTTTTCAGAGGTGAAAGACGAAGCACAAAAGCCAGAAAAGATGATTGTAGATCTTGAACTGAAAACTTAATACTCTGGCTTAAACTGACTGTGCACAAGCCAGATGTCTAACGAGCCCTCCGAGCGGCATGGCTCTGCTTCCGTGCTCATTGTCACATCCCACATTCCACAAACAGGTCCTGCCCACCTGGACAATTCCTTTTGGGACTCCCCTATTCCCGGAGTCCCAGGATGTTAAAGCTGCACGTTTCAACGGCCTATCAGATGGTGCTCTAAGCGCACAGCTGCATATTTGTAGTGTCTCTTGATGTCTTTCCTCTGAGATCACCCGGAAGTTTAAAGAAAGGGACTATTCTGAGCTGTGATTAGGACGCCGAGAAAGAGGAGTCGGGAAATGGGAGACTCCCTTCAGCTCATCTATGGGCCTATACGAGGCAGGCCTTATGTCCATTGCTTAATTCATTTATCTATTAACTTCATTAAATGACGAATTTGTCTTTCTAAAGCACCATTTATGCAAAACACGAGGTGGAGATAGGTTTCATCTAGGCCCAGAGTGGCCTATTTGTTGCACATTTGCTTTCTGCAGGCCCGTCTTGCATGTACACACACACCTGGGAATGCTCTTTCTGCAGGAGCCTCCTCTGAATTCTTCCTGGCACAAGGTCCCCGTGTTCCCTTCCCTGACACAGAGCTGCATGGGAGAAACAGACATCACCTCATCACATCATCTACCCAGGAAGGGCAGTCGTACCTGACAGCTACTGAGATGCTGTGCCGAGCATTTCACACGCTTTATCCCGATCTAGCCTCACAACAGGCCTGTGAGGTAGATGCGATTATCATTCATTTCTACAATCAAGGAAACGGTGGCACTGAAGAAAATAGTTGATTTAGAGTTAAACTCCGCTTTCAATTCTGACATTCACAGCTGTGTGTTGCTTAAAAATTATAATGGGGATAAATTATCTCTAGCGTAGGTTTTAAGAAATATTAAAATGAGATAAATTAGATTGTACATGTTATACTGAATAGCATGTAATGGGTATTGGGATGTTCTCTTTCTTTCCTGAGGCATATAGGAAATGAATGAAGGTTTCTTCTCCTTCCTTTTGCCTTCTAGCTCTCAATTCAGAGAAATATGCTTTTTTTTTTTTTTTTTGCAGTTTTGGCCAGGGCCGGGTTTGAACTCGCCACCTCCGGTATATGGGGCTGGCGCCCTACTCCTTTGAACCACAGGCACCGCCCTAGGAAATATGCTTTTTTTCGTCTTTCTGGAAATTTTTGGGGTTGGAGTCATGTTCTTGTGCCCCCCAAGATAATAGGAGAGGGGCTGCACTGTAGAGAATGACAGACTCACCTCTTTCTAGGAAAAGCCACAATCACCAGGAAAGAATTTTTTCCTTTTTGAATAAATTCTTGAATATCTATAAAACATATATTCTTCTAGGTTGAGTAGAAGTTAAAGCTATGATGTGCCATCTACCTTATAGTATAAATTTAAACTTCTATGAGATGACTTTTGAGCGGGTCACAGTGGGAATTCAGTGGCTAAGGAGAATTTGGGTGGCATCGATCTCAAAGAAAAAGAGGAAATGCAGGTTCCAGAGTATTAAAATAAACTCTTTGCCCTCTTCTGGTCATGCCCGAGCAGCCCTGCACCCATAGCCACTCAGTTCTGAAAAGGCAGTGAAGGTCACCGAGGCATTTGCATGATGTTTGTATGTGAGACAACAATCTGTGTGCAAGGCTATGAACTGTGCGGTATTGTATGTTGAGAGAAAAAAAGAGGAATTTCCATCTATGATTTTACTTACATCAAATAAGCTTACAAATGATGCCTCATTTTGAATCTGGCATCCTTTTGAAAGTCTATTACTTACTGCCGAGCTTCTGGAACAGCTTTGCTGTATACTATGGGAAATGCCATGTTGATAATCGTCCCTTTATCTTATCAAGGCCAATGGGTGACCCAGTGGTTTAGGAGTCTTTCTAACGGCTGGTATCAAACCTGGAAAATATAAAAACTCATTCAGGAAAGAAACAAAACTTCACTTCCACACAGATTGTCATGAGTCAGAAGTCTTGCCCACGTGTGAAGTAATCTCATGAAGGACACTCACTGCAGAGGAAGGGTCAGCAAGCAGGACTCCAAACGAGTTCAAGTCCAGGCTCTGCTACTTCAAGTCAGTGGAAAGCTTCCATTATATAACTCCTAAGAACATTCATTTGTAAAGCGAGGATATTAATAGTCATCTTCCTGGAGGTTGAACTAAATTAGAAGAGTGTGCCTATGCTGGTACACTAGATGGCACACTGGGGCCTCTGGTGTATTCCAGAGACATCTGACATGGAAACACTGAGAGCGTATCAGATACTTCTGTCATCTCTTCACATCCTGGCCGCCCGTCGAGAGTCTCGTTTTTTTCAGAAAGCTTGTGACTGTCCCTAGTTCCCTCTGTGAGTGGTTCTTTCACAGGACACAGGGCAGCCGGGGCTCCATGTCTGGTGTCCTTCTCACGAGAATCCCCCCTCCATTTTTCGTGGGAAGCTGAGCAGATCGGATATCAGTTCTTCTAGTAGGAAAAAAATGAAAATTCTGAACTGGGAGTCGTGAAATTTGAGGTTACAAATAAGAGAGAGCCTGTCTGGACCTCAGATTTTCCACTTAAAATGGGGGTGGGGAGAAATTATGACAAAGTCTGTTCTTGGATCTACTTTTTAGCCCTCTCCTTGCTTTATTCAATCTTGATGCTACTTGACCTTCCCAACTTCCCATTTTTCAAACTTTCTTCATATATCTACAAAATTGGATAATATTTTCCTCTTTGTTTTGTTATGTAAGATCTTGGTTTTCTTTGGAGAAAGGACAGTATGTTAATGTGAGATAAAATGCAATGACTATTTATTTCTAAGCCCATTTTGTTCCAAAAATATTACACTGTGGCTAAGACTAAGTAAAGAATCCCTGTGTATCTGTTTCCCATATGACCGTGTATGAAAATTTATTTCAAATATGTACTGAAGTAAAAGTGTACTCCTCTAAATGAATAGTCCCCTCATAAGGATTACTGGAATTAAAAAAAAAAATCAGCCATTTTTTGCCAGTTCTCTAGCTATTTGCCTTTGTTTGTGATATTCAACCTTTTCTACTCTAGAGGTCAGTATAATGTTAAAAATGAAAGACTTTTTTTCTTATGATGAGATCTTAAAAACAAAGTCCTTAAAATTGAATTTCACAACTAACCGGAAAAAAAAGAAAATTCTAATCCCCAAAAGGAACTTGTAAAATGACAGTAAATCAAAACAGAAAGTCCAGGACTAATTCAACAATGATTGAGGCTGTAGGCTGAATTAGGTGCACAAAATATTTCCCCAAAGTTATGTAATATTGGAAACAACAGTATATAATCAGTTGAAGTTGGCCACTAATATCAGAAAAAGACAAAACAAAAGAAAGCCATGATGACAGGTCAGGAAGAGTAGGAGCAAATATTTAAGACCATTATGAGAAAGTCATTTTGCAAATTCTGGAGATGCTTCCATGATGCTTAAATGATAGTGATAGAAAAACAGAGGGAGAAAATGCCTGCTTCTACAATTGTGGTATCTGGGCTCCATACAATCACTGACTGGTCTTCCCAATCCCCCACTCAGCCCCTACATCTTCTCTTCCTCAGCCTGTGACCTTGCCGACTGTTTCATCTAGAAAACCAAGGTCATAGCTGCTACACTTTCTGGGTCCCTCCTACATCCACCCCTGTGAGCTAGTTCATCTCTGCCACTGCTCACACTGCCCACCTCCCGGTATCAGAAGAAAGAATGCCTGACTTTCCTTCATATCCAAACTCTGCCAGGGCCTATGCCCTCATCACCTCCTGGTCCTGCCCAACCTTGCTCCATTAGATCTAGCCTCTTCCATTAATAGCCTTCACCTACCTCACCACCCAACCCTTCCCATTTATTCTCTTCAGCCTATAAAATATTTGAGCATTTCTTATACAAAAAAAGGAAAATTAAAAAAATTTTCTTGTTTTTGTACTTTTTCTTTTTCTTTTTTTTTCTTTTCTTCAGTTTTTGGCCAGGGCTAGGTTTGACCCTGACACCTCCGGCATATGGGGCCGGCACCCTACTCTGTTGAGCCATAGACACCACCCCTTGTTTTTGTCTTTTTATTAAGCAACTGTCCAAACGCCCTTCCTCTCTCTTCCAAATCTTTGATAAGTATAATCTATAATCTTTCTTTTCTTTTCTTTTTCCTTTTCTCCTTCCTTTTATCTTTCTTTGTCTTTTTTCTTTTTTTCTACCCTGAGTAGAGTGCCATGGCATCATAGCTCACCACAACCTCAAACTCAGGGGTTCAAGCAATTATCTTGCCTCCATAACTTGCTACTTCCCGAGTAACTAGGACAGGTGCCCACCACTACACTTGGCTAGTTTTCTATTTTTAGTAGAGACACTTTTGCTCTTGCTCAGGCTGGTCTTGAACTCCTGAACTCAAGAATTGACCTGCCTTGACTTCCTAAAGTGCTAAGATTACAGGTTTGACCCCCTACACCCAGCCTTATAAAAATTTGTAATTTCTAATTCATCCTTTAATTTACTGCAGTCTAATGCTTGACCTTGCTTTTCCTCAGTACCCGGCTTTGCTGAGTCACCAATAACTTTCTACCTGATCAATCCAAAGGGCATTTAAAAATCCTTGATTGATAGGACTTTTCTGTTGCACTTGTTTATTCTTCATCTTGAACTTTTTTGGTGCTATTTTATTTTCCTTCTCCTATCTATACACTGCTGGCCTCTTATCCATTAGAAAGCCCATACCACTTCCACACCTGAAAACCTTCAGTAGCTCCCGTCACAATCAGATAAACTAAACCCCTTAGCATGGCACAGGGGGCTTTCAATAAACTGGTGCCCTGCCTAAAACAGTACCTGGTGAATAAAATTATGAATGTTTACAAAATGAATATATGTAACAATACATAAAAATACTTTTTGGATTTTTAGAGTTGTTAATCATCTGCCTTAGTGTTTCTGTGTTTATTCAGACTTGGACCAGGCATCACAATTTTTCCTAAGAGAAATTAAGTGTTTGAGTGATATATGCATATAATGTAATAAGCTATGGCTATAGTGAATCTACCCACTTAATATAGGAAATAACTATATTTTAGTCTATGCGCCTTTTCGGAGGTACTTACCTCCTATAATAACATGTAGCTGACATTTGAGTGTGAGTTCCTCTTCCTATCACCTTTATGATAAATGAAGTATTTTCCTTAAAAATAAAGGATGATAATGTTGGATTTATTGAGTCTTACCTTTGGCTGATCTCCAAAGATGATTATTTTCATTGTTTCTTTCATGTATTGTTCACTGTCACACTCAGCTCTGCCCCTGTGGAAAAGCAGCTATTGAGAATACATAAATTAATGAATGACTGTGTTCCAATAAAAGTTTATTTATGACCATGAAAATTTGAATTTCATGTGCCATGAAATTTATTTTCCTTTTGATTTTTTTAATGGTATACTCAAATAAAAAAATGAAAAAATGTGTCAAGCCTTGCAGGGTGTAACAATGCATGTAGCGGTAAGGTGAGAATTGGAACTAACGGGCCTATTATTAAATCTGGACTTTGAATAACTACCTAAACTTTCAGAGTCGTTCTTTGACTTTAAAATGGAACTGATAATGTCCACCACACGGTGTTTGTAAGAATTTTAAAACAATACATGAGAATATATTAATATGATAGACATTTCCAATAATAAAAAATTCACAGCTTAGATATTTTTGACCTACCCCAGATAATGGGACCTTAAGAGTAGAGAGAATAAATATTCCCTTTCTTTTAGTGTAGATAGCAATAGACCTTTTAAATGTAATAAAACCCACTATGTTTTTCCTAACATTCATTGGGTTTTGCTCTTCTGCATGTCCATCAACATTCACACGGTGGCATTTTCCTCTTTTAGATTTTTTTCATCCTGCAATGTTCTCCTGTTGTTGTTTTTTTTATTATTAAAATATTGAATAATTTCTGGAATGTGTAACAAACATTGCTGGGAAACTTCATAACTTTATTTCTGATTTAAAGAAGTGTCAACGATAATGTTCTCTCCATTATCTTCCCTTATATTAAAAAATTGCAGTTTAATCACTTTAAAAAGTGTTCTCTGATAGTATTAGGCTTTAAAACTAAGTTTAGAAGAGTATTTTGAACAGCCATTTCAATTAAACAAAACGAGGGTGCAAGGCCTGATCCCTGTGTTCCCCGGAGCCCATGTGAAGCTTTCTGGGCGCTCGTGAGGGGAGCAGAGTCCTGGGCTTGCTTCTTCTTGGCTTCTGTGAGGCTTATTAGACACCTGTTGGGGAGGCTTCCTTTCCACAATAACTGCGCTTTTCTAGTCTCTCACTCTCTTCATTATCCCCGTTCTTCCAGATCATAATTACCTGACTTATTTATGTCCTTAGAATAATGACAACAGACAGACAAAGAACTGGCTGAATGACATGTCACAAAGCTTTCTTCCTTCATACCATCGACACCCTAGTAACTAACTGCCCAGGAATTGTCGTCACTGCTGTGTCTTTGAAAAAAAATGTCAAGCACTCAAAGGGGGAAAGAAATACCCTGAAAAATGCACTCAATTGAGGCCTACAGGCTTTCCCATCTGTGTGCTGCTCCTGGGTGGGAGCTTGGTACAGCCAGCTGCCTGCGAGCTCCCCGCGCCCCTCCAGGTGCAAATATTTGGCTGTTACGTATCCTGCCACACCCATTGCCTAATATTTACTACCGCCACTCTCCTCACATGGTTTGCTGTTTCTAGAACCTTCCTAGAATGTTTTTCATATTCCCCACCCCCACCCCGCCTTTTTCTCTTTATATCCTTTTCCACCTGCTTAGCATACACCTGCTTCTGCCAAGCTTCCTCTCATCTCAACCCTCTGCTTAGTCCTCCAAATTCAAATTAAATGCTCTGTTCAGTGTTTTATCACATTGCAAAGCAAGGTATCGGTTCAGGAGGCTATTTCCCTGCGAGAATGTGAACCTGGAAGGCAAGGGCTATGCCTTTTGTTTCCCAATCCTCAGATCCCCAAACTAGAAACTTCTTATCCTAGCCTTGGTGGATTTCTTTGTTTTGTTTTCTGAGCCCACGTAGGTGACACATCCACAGAGGCAATTGTTTAGTGTGTTCACCATCCCTTCCTCACCCCTAATTCAAATTTGCCTACTCGTTGTTTGACTTGGGCAAAACACTCATTTTTCTCTGTGCTTCTAATGACAAATCTAAATGAAAATAAGAGCACTTACTTTATACTCACTTGGCATAAAGGTAGATATTCAAATGACATTTCTCTAAGCAGTAGATTACTTGCAAATGTAAGATGTTTTCATTATCATCTGTCATGTTTTCTTTTTCTTGTCATCTTCCAAGAGAACAGAATTGGATTGGGGGGGATGTTTGAAAGATGTCACACAGGTTATTTTGGAGCTAGAGGAGAACTTGGAGTTAAATCTGCCCATCTCTAGAGTTTACAGGTGGGAAAGTGAGACCTGCTGGCTTGTTGGGGCTTCTGCAGTCGTGTGGATTCTCGGCAGCAGAGTCAGGAGAGGGGCTTTCTGGCCAGTTCTCAGACAACTGTAATAGCTGGTTGCCTCACCCAGAAGCCCTAGCAAGGAACCCTGGGCAAACAAAGGTTAAGAAAGTACCCGTGATTCTGTAGCTGCCAACTGATTTCCAGGCTGAAAATCTGGGCACAGGGACGGGACAGCCTAAACCTGGGAATCTTAACACCGGGAGCCTTCCTGACCGGTCGGCTCCACTACCATGCAGATTGTTGCACAAGAGGGGGCTCTGCTGGGTCTGCCACGAGGAGAAGAGAGAAGCAGCAAAGTCTGCATTTCTCCTGTTCGCTGCTACCGTGCCGGTCATGTTCACGGTGTAGGGGGGTTTGGGACAGACTGGCTTCTCTACTGATGCCACCTCCCTCCGTGGAGGCCCCTGCCAGGACTCACTGGCAATCCTGTGAGATGGAGATTTTATCCTGGTATCCTGGCCAGCTGCCATCTGGCCAAAGGTATTTTATCTAAATAATTCTGAGGTGCCTATCTCTGCAGCGCTGAGTGCTCAGTTCGACATGGCCCGAGTCTTTGTAGCATGGCCGTGTGCACTGCTGAGCAGCTGCCGCGTCCCCACAGAGGCTGAAGTCATCTCTAAATATAGTGCCTGGCAAGCTGTTGGGAACAGTGGCAAATTCCAGCAGGCAAATGCACACCTGAGCTGGAAGTCAGTCACCTGCCCAGAGCGACAGAAGGTCTGGAAAAAATCCCGACTTCCCTAAAAGGAAGCCAGCAGAGACCACAGGGCCTCTTTGTCAGCTTTCTTTTTTTTTTTCTTTTGTAGATTATATCTTCTCCTATATATATATATTTTTTCCTGTCCACTTCATAAATAGTAAAAATAGTAAAATTCATTATCTACAAAACTGGCTGTATTTTTTACCGTAATTTTCTTTTAACGACCTGCGATTTGTTTATTGATAGGAGGTTTACGCATATTAGCTAGTATCCAGGGGGCATTGCCATTTATTAAATATCACCATACTTATTTATTTTAGTGCCTGTCTTCCCTTTAGACTCCAAGTTCCTTGCTTCTGACACAAAAAACTTGACTACGTATATAAATAATAAGTGTTATGATAATTCATAATCCTCATAGAGGGAGATGCCCTGGTCGCCACCATGATTTTTTTCCTTTGAAGGTGATCTGGGAGAAAATGTGAAAATCTCCCTACCCTTGGGTTGATTCTGAGAGGACTATAGCTACTGGTACAGCGGCTGGTATCTGCCATCGTAAGGATCCCTGATGTCACCTAGATGTCTTCCTCACTTGGTGAGACATAGATTCTTCAGTTTGGAGACAGAGGCTGGACAAATTGTGCTAGTTGTGCCAAAATCTTGGGAATAGAAATAAGATGGTTTGGGCATTGGAGATACTGAAGTTCCATCCTGGCTCAATCACTCATGCCCATGTCACTCTGGGAAAGTCACAGAAGCCTACTGGGCTTACGTTTCCTCTTCTAAAAAGTGGTGATAATAATGTCTGTTCTAGCTCTCTCACCGGGATAAGGGATGGCGTTCTGCAGAGATGACTCAGGAAACGCCGTATGAATTGCACCACCTTAGACGCAAGAGATATATTCCCACTGTTCTCACACCTTCCTTATCTGTCAGCGAGGGCCAGATAGCACGAGAGCATCCCAGCTCGGCCACCTGGCGGCCACAGCCCCGTCTCAGCCAATGCCTCCTTCAGCAGTTGCCATGGTGTATCAGACGAGTGAGAGGGCGAGACATCCCTGAAAGAGTCTGGCTTCTGACCTCTGGAAGCGACAAATTATCTGAGTAGCAAGTCTCCGAGACTCCCTCCCACCCCTCTTCACTCTGCCCCTCAGCAGGTAGCGATGAGACCTCATTTCACGGGATCCGAAGCCATGATGGTCACTAAGCTCCTGAGGGAGGAAGGCCAGAATCGGACCTTTCATCACAGCTCCTGCCCTCCTCATCCCACAGCTCTGTTATCAGCTATTAAAGTTAGAACGCATTTGCTGTGAGATAGATTACTCCCAGGGATGCAGGTGGTCCTTGCCATCAGAACTCAGATCCTTCAACAATGAATTTATAAACTGAACTTTGACTTCTGAGAGGCAAGGAAGACGCCAACTCTTGCCTAGTGCTGATGTGTGGGACCCACCTAGTTTTTCACTGACAAGTCATTCGCAGAGTCAGGGTGATGTAAGTTCACACTGCAAGGAGTAAGAATCAAGGAGCCCAGAGTAAGGAAGACTCCCCGGATGAACAGCTTCCTTAAATCGGTTATAAAATTTTGCTATGGGTCGTGAAACTCTCTTCTGTACAGAGAATAACCAAAAGTAGGTAAATGCCTTGCTAGTGCTATTCCTTTTCTTTTTTTATAAAGTTCCCTGAAGGCACCGATGACAGTATGCTGAGTCCTCTGCCGTGATTTTCTCTCGCCCACCTTTGCCAGGTTGCAACCTGTATTCTTCTGAATCACCTAAATTGCTGGCCTTACAGCCAGCTCCACACAGGCAGGAGGGGGAGGAATTGAGCTGATTACCTATGAACTTCAGCCTGAATGAAATAGATTTTCATGTTGCTTTAAAATTCATACTTCTGTCTTATGCATCCCCCCTGGGTTTCCATGCTCTCTATATAAAAAGGCAATGTGACAGATTCCTTTGCCAAGGCTTGGATGTTGGGAACTCAGAGCTTGTATTTAATCATGGTTCTGAGTTCCTGTCTGGCCTTGTATATGCTATTTTACATTTCAAATATTCCATCTGTAAAGGATGAATGATAATTCTTACCGATCTTGCAGGGAGCTTGGAAATGATGGATTATTTAATGTTTAAAAAAGCTTTGGACACACTGAGTGCTAAATAACTGTTATTATTAGACTCTTTGTGAACTGGCTGATGGTACTGGGGACAAACAAAGCCGAAACATTGGCCAGCTGACCTCCTAAGGTCGCTCTCCAAGCACTCACTGAGCGATGACTCTCTGTATGTTTAATAATAAAAGGAGCCTGGGCCATTAACTCTGGTGGTTGAAATATTGCAGTTTCTCTACTCCTTGTCCTATTTTATTTTATGAGAACACAATTCTAAACCATCATATCCGTAGAGATTCTGTTATGTAATAAACATGCCTCAGAAGAACTATTTTATCATGAAATGTGCTAGGTTTTATCTTGTGATGATAGCTGGGGGTTGGGGTAAGAGAACAGCGGGTCGGTTGAAACTTCTGAAAGCAAACCAAGTAAAGTTTACCACTTCTGATATGCCAACTGAATCTCTGAGTTTTGGGGAAATTCCTCTTGAATTTGGGTGCACTTTGTACAGGTTACTTTATTTGTTGGCCAAACATATACTGGGTTTGTACAGTGAAGCAGGTCAGAGGTTAGAACACAAGTTTCTATACCCGTATCACTCATGCCATCTCTATTACTATTATTACATCTCTATTATTATTATAAAGAGAACTTCATAATATTGGGGAGAATAGACATAAAAGGTATGTAAAATATAAGGTGAAATATAAACAGGGCACCATATGATACAAATAAGGGTGACTATTGACTTGGGAAGTCAGGAGCGATTTCTCAGACATTGGAGGCATTTAAATTGATAGTTTAAGACTACTTTGGCAGGGAAAGAAAAAGGGATGAGAAATGGAAGAGTTTCTTCCCAAAGGATGTCACATGCATACTGAATGTTTTATTTTCTCTATTTACCGAGGGTAAATAAGAGAGTGGTGCACAGATTTGCCTGTTGAGTTCCACTCAAACATGCTGGAAGGGGCCCCTTTAGCCTTATTGATTAACATCTCCTTCAGGAAGAGCTCCTCTTTGGGAAGTGATCTGCAGTATGCATTTATGTGGCTTTTCAAACAGGTGGGGAAACAAGATAATGTCTGTTGAGGGTTCCCTTCCCACAGTGATTGAAGACTGCTCTGCGGGCCCTTTGTGCCTCCAGGGGTTGGCTGGAATCAGAAGCCCCCTCCACGTCCTCAGCAAGCCCACGTTTCCCAGCGTAAAGAGGCAGGGGCGTTTTAGTGAAGGTGCAGAGAGACACGGAGGGCTGGAGGAGCACCATGCTCAGATCTGGGGAGATGGAGGACAGGGGAGAGCTAGCAAGATCTCGTTACACGGTGTGATTCAGGCTTGGTGAGGCCCCATGGCCAGACATTGCAGGCTCTGGGCAATCTTCTGCTACTTGCGGAGGGGCTTAACATGTAAGTATAAATAGTGCTTCATCTCATCCGGCTTATCTTTAGCCAGTTTCTGTGCTAGATGTTTTTGTATGTTATCTCATTGTCTGGCACATATTTACAAGAGCTGAGAACGGCCAGGTAGTATGCTGTTCTTATAATCTTATACATTCTTAAAAAATCACATATTATACATGGAATTTGCTCTTCTTGGTGGCATCGGGGACAGACTTTTCGAGGAGGAGTTGTCCACCTACTTGGCAGTCTCCGTGGGTGTTCTGCTCTGTAAAATCCTCTTCTTCTCTCTTCTTTTGGCTTTATTGATAATTTTAACATGTGCCACAGAATCTTTTTTTATTGCTGTTGTTGGATACTTCTTGACAATAAGAATATGAGCTATATGCTTCCATTCTCTCTGTCTTCTATTGTCCAAGATTTCTAACCAGGAACATATTAAATATGTTATTTCGAAGTTATCAGCATGGTTTTGAAGGAACATCACAGGAACTCTGCATCAGGTTTTCAGATAGACCAAAATTAATGCTGGCCTGTGTTATGCAAAACCAACGTGTCTTAGTTTTCTATGCTGCATAGTCAATTGCCACAAACTTAATGGCTGAAAACGACAGAGATATATCACCTCCCAGTCTCCATGGGGCAGAAGTCACATGAGGCTTAGGGCTCTCTGCTTAGGGACTCACAAAGCTATAGTGAGTCAAAGTGTCAGCCAGGCTGGGTTCCTTCCAGAATTTGGGGTCCTCTTCCTCACTCACGTGGTTATTGGAAGTGTCCAATGCTTTTGTTTTTTTTATTTTTGAGATGGAGTCTCACTATGTCTCCCTGGGTAGAGTGCCATGGCACCACAGCTCACAGCAACCTCAAACTCTTGGGCTTAAGTGAATCTCTTGCCTCAGCCTTGCAAGCAGCTGGGAGTATAGGCACTTGCCACAATGCCTGGCTGTTTTTTTTTTGTTACAGTTGTCATTATTGTTTAGCAGCCCCAGGCTGGGCTTGAACCCACCAGTCCTGGTGTGTGTGGCTGGTGCCCTAGCCTCTGAGCTACAGGCGCCGAGATAGGAAATGTCCAGTTTCGTGGGGTTGCAGGACTGAGTCCTTGTTTCCTTGCTGGCTATTACCTAGGGGCCATTCTCAGCTCTTGGTCTGTCCACCGTTCCTTGTTACAGGAGCCTCTCACAAGCTCTCCCACCACAGCACAGCAACTGTCTCAAAGCCAAGAAGGGAATCCCTCTCTCCAGTCTGTTGAGCTGGAACTGCACATTTTGTAACACAATCATGGCAGTGACTATCTTGTCACCTTTGTCATATTTCATTGGCTGGATGAAAGACACAGGTTTCTCCTGCACCACATAGGAGTGAATTACACAAAAGCACATATGCCGGGGCTGTGGAAGGTACACCCACCACCTTTAGGGGTAAGATCTATGGTAAGGCTTATATCCAGCTAAAGAGCAGATGACCCTAGTTCCCTATCACCTGGGCTTGATACAAAGGTCACTATGAAAGTTTTAAGACAGACTATCTTATGGTTCATTATTTCACTTCCAAGAAACACAGTCACCAGCGTCTGAGCAAGTTTGAACTTGCTCTGCTTACCGGTGTTGCTGGAAGGGTTTCATGGGTTTCCATCCTTGTGTGGATTTTATGTTTCTTGATTTCTATGTATCTTAAAACTTTTGTAAGGATCCACTCTAACCTAATGTAGCAAATGGAAGTTGTCTGAACAAACATGTTTACATGGATGATTCAAAAGGACAGGATGGGGCCTCAACCTGGGATTTAGAGTCACGGACTAGGAGTATAAGAACTCTCTATTAGTGATGATATAGAAACATTTTAGACTCTCAAATCTAAAAATAATATATATTGTACAGGGTAGCTTACAGGACAATTAAAAAACAAGATTAAAGAATAAAAGGATATCATGATGGGTTAAGTATAAACACAAACCAATAAGATACAAATTAATAGGAATAAATAAAACATCCCCACAAGTACATTTAGCTTGTTTCCTGCTCCCCATTGCTAATTCCAACTGTAATCTCCATGATGGAGTATTAATTTTAAAACTACAGACAACACCAATCTTTGAAAAAAATCGTGCCACGTATGTGAATGGTATTACATAGGATCTGATTTATCAGTAAAAGATGATAAAAATCTGTTTAATATCTGTTCTGATCACAAAGAAACCACATTTCACGAGGACAAACTAAGTCCTCCACAGTAGAGGTATAGACGGGGCCATTAGTGGAAACTGACATGGAAGATTTGTTCTTAAAAAAAAATGAGTAGAAAAATCAGAATATGTTGTTTGGAGATTACAAATGATCTAATGTATCTGAAAGGCTGCAGATAAGGAAGGGTTGATTTGTTCTGTGTGGTCCAGTGGGTTCTGAGCATAGGCTGGAAGGGCTTGTGAGAAGCGAATTGAGGTAAAGTTTTCGGAGGCAAGTGAAAGCGAGAACACCTGCATGGAGAGGAAGGTCTGCCTTTTTTTAACACCAAATGTTTTGATTTAGTGGAAAAAAGTCCCCATAGGGGGATGCTATTAAGGCAGATGAATGTAAAGGCTTGAACATATTAGAAAACTAACAAAAGAAAATGATGGAGATTCATAAGAGAATCAAGCTTTTTTTTTTTTTTTTTTTTAAAGAATAGGAGGAAATACAGACCTCAAGCTCAGAGATGACTGAGAGGAAGAGAAACTATGAGACTGAGCCATCTGGAGGGATGAGTTCAGAGAGGAGATACTTACCTAGAGGGGAAAGCTAAGTTGAGGGCGGTGCCGTGAGTAGAACCCAAAACACTACCAATGATGTTTGGATCAGTTAGCTTAAAGAAAAACTTTCCTAATTAAAAAATAAAAAATGAATCTTGCCCCAGCTATTTGGGAGGCTGAGTCAAGAGAACTGGTTAAATCCAAGAGTTTTAGGTTGCTGTGAGTGCTGACCTCACAGTGCTCTACCGAGGGTGACATAACGAGATTCTGTCTCAAAAAAAAAAAAAAAAAGAATCTTGCTTTGCTAGAAACTATGGCTGCTGAAAAAGTAAATAGCCTTTGAATGGGCAATAGCAAAAAATAGGAAGGAAAGGTATAATGATGATTGTAAAACATAGAGCTCTGGGTACTTAGATGGCTTGTGTACCTCTTGGTCCATGAGTTTTCATAAACTGTAATAATGTGCCCTATGCACATTAACAAGAGCTATTTGGCCACGTTTTGCTGGATGGGTCACTATAGACTAAGCAACAGGACTCAAAATGTTTCGTAAGGAATAGTTTCTTCTCACCTGTTTAGTGGGAATGGAAGAAAGCCAACTAGAGAATCTAGTTCTTTGACTGTTTTCCTGTGATGTACGGAACCACAGAAAATCAGCTAACTTTATTTATGTGCCAATAGTAGGGACAATGTCTCTCCACGCTTCATTCATTTAATCTGGGCTATCTGTTCTTTTAGTTTGCTGCCATAGCACCTGGGCTTGCGTGAGTGATGACTTTCATCACTCTGGATCATTAACTTCTGGGCCTTTTCCTCTCTCCTGAGAGCTCTGTGTTGACATGAAACATTATTTTGTCTCTAGCACTGACATTTACCAGATATTTGATGAGCAACAAATGTTTTCTAAATGTCTGAATAGTGTCAGCACATCAGATTATGTAAATCCAGCCCTTTCAATTCATGATTCTCCTATCAGAATACTCAATAAAAGGTATCTACTGCTCTGATCAGAAGAACATGGTTATAGAGAAAGAATCTCAGAAATACACTACGAATTTGCATCCAGAGTTCAAGACAAGGTTAGCAAAAATTTCCAAAATATTGTCAGAAAAGTTTTAAAAGTACATAGTCTGTTCAATAGACTATTGAATTCAACAGACACTTGAGTTTGAAGTATTGAGTCCAACAGACACTCCGTGGAATATTAGAGGCTAAGGTGTATACAAGACCTCTGTTTGGGGGGGGGGTCACAATCTACAGGAAAAGAGATATGCCAACAGAAAATTCCCTCCCAAATTAAGAAAAATATGAATAAAATAGCATAAAGTATTATCTCAACATAGAGGAAGGGAAAACTAGCACCTCTGGGGTCAGAGGGTCAGGTTGGTAGGTGGAAGGTGAGGCTTCACGGAGCTGCTAACAAATCTTTTCATTTAACAAGAAGAGCGTTTCCACAACCTGCATGAGAACAGAGGCCTAAGGGGTCAGAAAGGGGCAAGGGGATGGGGAGACTGCAGGATCTATGTGGAAATTGGGTAAGAATAGATTGTGAGGCTGTTTCATGCCATTCTAAGATGTTTGGGCTGGGAAGAAAAAGTCTTTATGACTATCTAAAAAACAAGACTTTTAAAATAAATGTGCAGCACATCTACCGCTACTCACCCCTTTAGTATCTGAATTCGTATTCTTTGCACATCTAGAGAAACTTTTTCTACTCTTTGTAAAGAACAGCGGTTCTCAACCTGTGGGTCACGACCCCTTTATAACAATGAAAATACATCCTGCATATCAGATATTTACATTACGATTCATAACAGTAGCAAAATTACAGTTATGAAGTAGCAATGAAAGTAATTTTATGGTTGGGGGGGTCGCCACAACATGGGGAGTATTAAAGGGTCGTGTCATTAGGAAGGTTGAGAAACATTGGTATAGAACTTTTTATCACTAATATGAATAATTTAACCAGAGGCTGGATTGACTCTTAGAAAATATGGAAATAATTATTTTTCTATCTTCTTCTGGTTCTCGCCCCAGGAAAGGAGTCGAAAATGCAGAAAAGTCCCCAACCTCCCTACCATGACCTTGTAAGACCCTTGGAACCCTGACGTTTTTGCCCTCTACACTCTGCCTATTGATGAATGTGGATTTTTGAGGACCAATAGACTAAATCCCCAATTTGGATTATCTCATTTAATTCTCACAGCACTCAGTAAGGTGAATTCTACTATTTTGTTCTCAATTAGGACTTTAGAGGATACAAAATACAGAGGAGAAGGCAAAATAAATAACATGAAGATACACCAGGAGCCAAGGACCAAAGTCAAACACAGGAGACAAAGAATAACTACATCAAAGTCGCTTTGGGTCCAGAAAGGAAGGCTTTAGGATTCAGAAGTGGTGGAGAGGAAACACGCTCCGGGGTCCGGGCTCTGGATGATTCCTAGAATATCCTTGGTTGTGTATGACTAGCTTTGCTTTTAGACCTCGCCTGGGGCACAGTCCAGGGCAGTCCGAGGAGTGGGCAGGCTTCATGTAAAAGAATGGAATGGATATATTTAAATCACTGGTAGATATTAGGTTTTAGTTTTTCTATTTATATGTAATGTTCATTTTAGGAAGAGAAATTTAAAGTCTAATTATCAAATTATGTGGCTCTATGAGCAAAACTCTGAGTAAAGTTAAAAAGTGAGAGTCATTAAGCCGCGCTACATATGAGCAAATGACTTTGTCTATCTACAACAGGGGTCCAAAAGCTAGGCTAGGGGACCAAATCCAACCTGCGATGTGGTTCTTAAGGTCTTTTAGGTTGGAATAATTTTTATATTTTTAAAGAGTTGTAAAACATACACCACAAACCAGCATGACACATAACAGGGTACAGAGGCTGTATATCACCTATAAATTTTGAGAAACTTACTAGCCAGCCCTTTACAGAAAGACTTTGCCACCCCCGGTCTGTCCACCAGCCCCTTGTGCAGCTCCCACGGCCTGCTCCTCAGCCTTGCCCCGCTGACCTGGGAGGCACCTTTCCACTCCAGGGCTGCTTCCTCTGGCTCTCACAGCACTGTTCCGTCGCCCATAAAGCACATTTGCAGACTCCATTTCAGTTCTTAATGGACAGTGAGTTGAAAACCACTAGTGCAAAGAAGCCCTTTCTGGGAGTCTCTGCATAATTGAACAACCCAAGAGACCAAAGCGGCTTCCCTTCATGTGGGGAGGCGACCTTTAGAAGTCAGTGCTGACGCCTTTTCCAAGAGATACACAGTTACTGATGCTGTCAATGTCACTTTCATAAACGCTAAAATCATAAAGAATTCATAAAAAGCTACTGTAAATGTCATGCATTTTCGAAGAAAGCTTTTTAATCAATTAAAAAAATAATGTATACAAATCAAAACTCGTGAGATTTGCATAATATCCTCTTTCATTGATCAAGAAACTATTATTGATTGTGTAACTTCAGTTTTGAAATGTGGAGTCAACAATTTATATGTAACATAATTCCAAATCAAATATAATTTAGAAACTCCAATCTTTCGTTTTGTATTTATCATGATAATAATAATGATGATAGTTTACATTTCTTTAAAAATGTACAGTTTTTCAAGCATCTTCATAAATACATTTCAGCAAATTCACATAATGATTCTCTGAGTTATGAATGGCAGTAGCTGGTGTTAAATCTACTTATTCAGTGGCAGAAACTGTACTTGGCAAAACTGAGTAAATAATCCAAGGTCAGAAAGCCAGACAATAGTAGAACAAGGACAAAAATAAAATTGTTTGGACTTTTCTCTTGTGATACTTCAATCATACCAACATAACACTTGCCTAATATAACGAAAAAAAATTAATATTTAAAAATTATAAGATTTTAAAGATTAAAAATGCATGATAACTAAAATAATTTTAAAAAATATCTTAAATAATAGTCATTACTACTTCAAATTTTAAGCAAATTCAACAGGCCTTTTCACAAGATGAAAAGCAGATTCCGTGTGGATCAACTTCAGCTATTTGTCTCTGGTAAATATTTTTTCTTCTTCCACTCCAATCCTTCAGAAGATAGAAAAACACTTGTTTTATTACTTCCCTGGATGGGTTCCTTGAGGGCTGGTCATCTTTCTCACAATCACCTAAGGCTGTGATCCTGGCTTAAGAGATTCCTTTCTAATAAACTTCAGAAATAGTTTTCAAATCCTGTCAAATTCCTTTGGAATTTGTTTTAAGTTGACAGCTCTGTTCCATGATTAATGGGAAAAGAAACTGTATCATAAATTACCAACTCAAAAGTTAAAACTATGAGAATTATATTATCATTTTAAAGGAGACCTATGGTTAATTAAAAATAATATTATTTTTAATAAAATATTCTAGCAGTCAATTGAAGTTAACGAGAGATACATTTGAAAGGTGAAAGAAAACTACCCTTAGTGTATCTCAGCTCAGTCATGAAACTTACAGGAAACATTACCGTGCTGGTTACTGATAGAACACCTGTTCTCAGTTGTACCTGAAAAACACAGGAAAAAGGACCAGCCTAGGAACAGGTAAGAGGCAGCACGAAGCATCTGTGAGGTTTTTTCTGTAGTTCTGCTTTTAGACAATACTACTAGTAGACTATACTACTAGTCTCTATATCCTTGAGTTGAATTTTAAGGAAAATAAAGTAAGAAATTCAATCCCTACCTATATCATTTATCTTTGCTCTGTGGCATGACCCTGCTTTTTAAATAAATTAATGTTACCTTTCTGGAAACAGATTAATTTTGAAGTATATACTTGAAAAAAAATAAAGAAGAAAATAGCTATTTTTATATTATTAATTACTTCCTTAATGTTTTGCTACTTTTTTCCATTTGGGGTGGTAAAAACGTATTTTTTTGTCCATAATAGACTGGATTGAGAGAACTACCTGTGAAGTTTCTCTAGCCAAGTGGCAAACAATTGACCCAAACCAGACTGACCCAGGTCTCTCCCGACACTTAGAGTCTGACTGCAGTGGTTCAGAGTGTGGGCATTTCCTGTGAGGTGGTGTAAGAGGAGGAGAATGACAATATCTCTCACTTGCTGGATTCTCAAAACTGACTCTTCTGAGTCTAATTCCTTAGTGATTAAGAAAATGCCATGAAGGCTATGTTAAACAGTTCGTTGAAAATATTTCAGATTGTATATGAAGTCAGTACATTGCGCCCCATGATTGCATTAATGTATGCAATTATGATTTAATAAAAATAAAAAATAAATAAAATAAATTACTCCAGAATAAATTGGCAAAAATTTAAACTGTCTAGCCACTTGCTCACCTATTACTTCTTAAACACTGTAATTTTAAACTTTTAAGAACACAATTTTAAAGCTATTTTGTTCCCTTTCTATGATATTTAACTATGTTTTCATGACTTTTCATAACTTAAGGAATTGTGGCAACCTTTCTTTAAAAAGAGAAGGAAAACCTCCAAAAGGAACAAATAATAATAATAATAATAATTCCTTATCTGTTCTCTGTTTCCTCCTTCTTATGCAAGATATTCTTTCTCCTAAATTATCCATTTCTTTTTCTGTTGCTTGCAACCAAGAAACTGTAACTCATGCATGTACTATTTTGTATCTTCTTTTTGTTATTATCATATTATACTGTTATAGTCTTCAGAAATGTTTAATCCTTCCACATAGAGATGTATCAGAATTTTATTAACCAAATCTCTAGTATTATATATGAAATTAAGCTTCAATATCTTTGTATTAGGTCCATACACACATGTTTAATTACTTTCTGAGGTTATATTCTGATGTAAAAGTATTAGATCAATTATTATAAACATTTTAAGAATCTTGCTTCTAAAAAGTTTTTGAATTATACTCTATTAAGAACTGTATTTGTGTATGTTTCTGGTATTCTTACAGTATTATAATTTAAAAACATTTTACTAATCAATAGGAAACATTTATACCTCTGTATTTGAATATACATATTTCTTTCATTCCAAATGGATACAATCTTTTTATCCTGCATACCGAGTCTGAGAAATAGCATGCAAAGAATTATTTTGTCTCTGGTAAGCAGTGTGACCACTGGCTTTTTAAATGAGTCAAACTTATACAATTTGTAGAGTGTGATATCAGTGTTACCTCCTGGACTGATATAGACTCATGAATTTATCTAAATTTGGAGTTTTTAGGTATAAGCAACCTGTGTGTTTCATCTTCTTAGTTATATAATAGGAATGCTTTTATTCATTCCCTACATAGCTCAAAAGGGCTTAGTTACAGTCAGTAAAAAATACTGTTTTGAATTCTTTGGAGAAACATCTTATTACTACTTTGTATGACCAAGTCACCCTAGGACTCATTTCTACAATTTAGTGTTCTTGGCCTAGTATACAAATTTAAAATATAACATAGTCATTTTAAGATATGACTCAGAACTCAGACACCTGTTCTCCTATTTTCTGTGTGTTTCTGTTTGTTTCTGGCTCATATGTTGAGAAAAAAAATGATATAATTAACTTATCCAGTTAGACTATGGTCAGTAGATTATACCGTGGAGAGTAACTTTAAATGTGACTTTTAGCCTGAATTCAGTCATTTTATATGTCAGCACAGTTACTAAATTTAATTTGTCAAATAACTAGTAGGGGTAAGGAAAATTCTATTCACAAAATAAACTTTAGGATAAGATTGCAACCAATTTTCACATTGACATGTTTAGAAATGATGGTAGTCAGATGTGAAACAGAAAGAGGATCTACAAACAAAATCTAAAAAATATATAAAGAAACTGAGATTACATGAAGGATAATTCTTGTTGACAGTGTGTATGAAGACACATATTCACACTAATTACTTGTTTATAAAATGTAGATGGATTGAGGACCAGATGGCAACACTTGGCAGTGTGCTGGGCACTCAAAGGTGCAGGACAGCAAGTCAAATTCCTCTCATCTGAGTTTTTACTTTGCTTTGGGGCCTGGGACGCAGGTGATTCTATTGCCAAGAGCTCTTTTGTCTGTTTAAACCTGGAGCTCATAGGTGGCACCTGTGACTCAAAGTGGGACGCCGGCCCCATATGCTGGAGGTGGCAGGTTCAAACCCAGCCCTGGCCAAGAAAAAAAAAAAACGAACTGCAAAAATAAAAAATAAAATAAAATAAAATAAACCTGAGCTCACCACCCTTTTAATTCCTGTTCTTGTACTGTGGTTCTAGTAACTGTGTTTATTTATTTTATTTATTTGTCTCATAACGTCTGAGGCCTTGTTCTAAGGCTTCCCAATATTCTGTCTCAGGTAGAAACACAGCAAAGCCTTTGTCCCAGGCTTGAGCTCTGTCCTTCCTCAGCTAATGACTGGTGTTCTGCTACATGCTTAACTAAGTGCCCCTCTCTGCCCTATGTGTAAGGTCTTCTAAGAACTGTATTGTCAGCCAAGAGTCTCCCATGGTTTCCTCCCACCCACATCCAAGGTTTCTTGCTGTTTTATTTGGGCTTCTTTGTAGTTTGCTTTTGCATGTCTGTGTTTGTCTAATAGCAAAGATGAACAAATATAGTCACGGCTTGCATACTGGCATTTGGTCAATGGCAGACCCGACGTATGACCACGGCCTGGTAACATTATCTTACCGTATTTTTGCTGTGTCTTTTCAATGTTTAGATAAACACACGCTTAAGGTGTTCAGTACAACATGTTGTACAGATTTGTATCTCAAGAGCAACAGGCTGTGTCTGAGAGCCTGGGTGGGGGTTTATACCACCTAGGTTCATGTAACTAGGCTTCATGTTTTCACAGTGGAGAAATGACCCAATGACACTTCCCAGAATCCAGCCCACAGTGAAGGATGCAGGACAGTAAACACAGACCAGGTCAATACTTAGGGCAGAGTTAGTGTTTTCTTCTTTCTGGTTTGATTTAGAGTGACCTCTACTTGCTCCATCCAGAAGTAAGAAAGGGTCACACAACTTAGTGAAATGCACATTGTATATTGAAGCAGTACCCTGAACCCTATAAATGCATCAATATACAAAGTTATGATTTAATACAAAACAATTAAAAAAAAAGAAATGCAGTATAGACAAAGGTGATACATGGAGAGAAAGTTTTGATTCTCTGGTATTAATGATAGCCATCATATTGAGTATAGAAAATTATGAGTATCTCTCTATTCATGAAAAAACAATTTCAACTTTCTTGCAGATTAGCATGTAGGAAGACGGCAAGTAGATAGCTAGATACATAAATATAAATATAAATATAAATATACATCATACACAAATACCAAGAAAGGTGGATGGGAGGTGAATTTTTATATAGCTAGATGGCTACATAGATGACATGGAGATAGTAGCTATGTAGCAGCCTGTGTAGCCTATGGCTAGGAGGAGAGAGAGTTATAAGAAATACCTGTATAGTTCAATAAAGGAAGGTGGGTGGAGAGGGCGTGGAGAGGGATTTAGTTCTCCTAACAAGCATGAGAGCTCGCGAGATGAGAGCAGCGGGGAATTGGCAGTCTCCACACCCATGGTGTTGAGAGGCACGAGATCAGCCTTATATTAGGCGAGAGGAGAAGGCAGTCAGGAGCATGTGCATTCTATCACAGACCCGCTTACTCTGATTCTGTCTCCTCTTCTGCCTGCAGAACGCCAGCACGGCGTCTCTCTGCTGAAGATTACTAAGCTCTGCTAAAGGCTAACATCTATCTTTCTAAAGAAGACTGCTATACTCTCTCTAAGACTCTCTCAGGCATCTAAGAGAAACTGTATCTGAGCAAGGTAACTTAGTGGTCCGCGTCTGGAACCTAGTTAAGCTGGGCCCGAGACCTGGCCAGTCCTGGGCCCTGATATAGCTGGCTACATAGAAAGACATAGAGTAATCAAGATCATTTATATTTCTGACTTCCCATAAGTTCTATTCCTTTTCTATTCTTCAATGACAAGTTCTAAGGTATCTTTACAATGGTCCTCCATCTGTTTAGTAACCATGCTAGTACTCACAAAGACTAAAAGCAATGACCAAAATAATTTGAGTTTTCTTGAGTTGCAGAATCTTTTCTACTTTCATACACATACTATGTGCAAACATCAACTCAAAATGGTGGAAGAGTCATTTCAAAGAATCGTTATAAACATTTTGAACATTCTATGAAATATAAAGCTAATAGCAAGGTGAAACCTAGGAGGACTACTAGTCTTATGCCTTACACTGCTGATGGGACCGCAAATTAATATAACCTTTCAGAAGGAAATACGGAGCATCCTCAGAGAACTCAAATTAGACCTCCCCCTTCATCCTGCAATCTCATTGCTAAGCATCTGCCCAGAAGAAAAAATATCCTTTTATCACAAGAACATTTGCACTACTCTGTTTATTGGAGCTCAATTTATAATCACCAAAATATGGAAATAACCAAAGTGCCCACCAGTGCAGGAATGGATCAATAACTGTAGTATATGTATACCATGGAATTCTATTTAGACATTCAAAAATGGAGATTTTTCATCTATTGTATTAACCTGGATAGAGATGGAACACATTCTTCTTAGTAAAGCATCATGAGAATGGAGAAGCAAGAATCCAATGTACTCGATTCTAATGTTGCAGTAGATGATCTAATACAAGGTGGGGGTAGGGGAATGAGGGAATAGAAAGAGTGGAGAGGGAGAGGAATGGGGGATCACAGTGTACAGCACGCCTCTTGGGGACAGGACATAATTATAAGAGGGACTTTATCTAACACATGCAACCAGTGTAACCTAATTCTTTGTACCCTCAATGCATGCCCCCCAAAACAGATATCTTGGCAGCTCATTAATTTTTAGTGACGAATACAATTTTTGAGTCTGGGGAAAAAAAGACACTCAAATCGTTTAATCATTGCTACCAACCAGCACTGTGAGCTTTTGACTTAACTATATGACTTTTCTCACTTATAAAATGAGAGAGTAGATCTTAAAATGTTAAATTCAATTTTGACTTTCTGTGGTTTTTACAAATTTATAAATGTTCTAAAGCATCATTATAGAACTTCATATAAGTGAAATAATGCAAACAATATCAATATTGGGGGGTATCTTAAAAATACATTCGCTTATTCTATTGTTTCATTTTGGGTTAAATGTACTCTACATTTTATGAACATAATCTTGGTGTTGAGTTGGTGGTGTCCATTATGCAAAAAGAAATTTTAAATTCAGATCTGACTTTTTAAAATATGCTATCAATTAGAATTGCACAATATTACATAATGCTATTTCCAACAGATGTTATGTAAAATATAGTGCTATAACTACTGAATATTCAGGCACATATATTGCAAATCTTGCAAAAATTCCCAGTGACACTTTGAAAAAAAATTAGAATGTTTATAGGAAGCAATACAAATTAACATGAATTTTTTGTTTCAAACATGATGTAAAGAAATATAAGACCCTGACTGTGTTTTGTAGCATGTATGTAAAATGTGTAATAAGCTACTGTCTTTAAGGTCAATGGGAAAGCGCTTGGTGTCAGTGGAATCTGTACTTCAAACAATTTGCTTCTGGCACCAGCCAGGAAATTTCACCACTTTGTTCACATTCTTCTAGGTAATCTTTCTCATAACAGAATTATGACCACAGATTGCATGCTTGGGACAGAAAAAAACATCATCATGTAAGAACACAGCCAAAGCCATGACTTTGTAAGTGCATTATGTTCTAAGCAACCCAATTAAGTGGGTAGAACAAAGCTCAGGATAGCACACACCCTTGACATTCCCAATAGTACATCCTGAGACCATAACAAAGCCCTAAATTTATAAACAGTTTTATCATGCAATATATCTTCTTTCATAAAATGTAGTAAAGTAAAACCAAAAATAAAATAAATATAATTTATTTTATCCTTTTTCCTTCCAACTGTGCAATCTATTTATTTTTAATGTCTCAGTTTTTCTAGGGAGGAATTTCCTGGCCAATTAATAGGGTTGATTTCACCACTCCCTAAAAATCATCTCTTTTAATTCTCATCCTAATAAATGTTATTTATTAGTATGTCTTTCTTTAAACTGTGCAATTCCTGTTGTTAATGTCACAGCTTTCCAAAGGAGTATTTTTTTTTTTTTAATGACAAGCCCTGCGTCTCGCGGTAGGCCTTCATCAGCTTGATCTTGAACTGTACCCGGAGCCGTCCTGCCCTATACCTTCAGGGTGACATGGTCATTCTCTGTCTTCACTCCTTCCTGCCCCACTCCCATGCCTGGCCAGCAGCCAGACGCCCTCCGTACTCCCAGGATGTCAGCAGAGTTTCCCATAGTGTAGGGAAAACTGGGCCCTTGGGCTTCTCTTTGGACATGGGCAGCACGCAATGCCCAGAGGGCAAGAGCAGCAGTACCAGAGCGGCTGAGCTCTCAGCCTGCTGTTCTCCAATGACTGATATTCTGCTTCCTAAAAATCATCTCTTTTTATTTTCATTGAATAATATGGTAATTTCTTTCTTACTGGCTGCTTCCTAGCTGTCAGCTTCTTGAATTCATGATGAGGTATTGTTCACCACTGTGTGGCCCATTCTGGCACTGTGCTGTGACAGCGCTTAGTAGGTATTTTTTTAAAGAATAAATGAATGACCCAGAGTATGTATATGATTGACTCAGATACTCAGTAACAATGGTAAGTAATACAAAATACAAAATTAAGTTGAGATGCAGTGACAGGGCATTAGCTAGGTCTGCTCACTAGTAACCGACTCACCCTTGCACATCTGTATCAGTACACATCGTGTTGTCAAAGTTTTGACCAAATTTTTTTTTATTTTTACATATATATGTGTTAGTTAGGTTTCCACTTTGGGCCTTCACAGAATTTAAAAGGCTTAAAATTCAATAACAATAACAATATTTAAGATAAGGACTAGAAACAAAAAAACGTAAAGAATGAACGAAGATAAATACATTCAGAAAAGAAAACAGACGATTACTGCATCGAAATATCAAGCAATATTAGTGATAATAATGCCAAGAAAACAATGTATACATTGTCTAAAAAGACATTATAGAGCGCTTTGACTCTGAGGCTCAGCATGAAGTCATCAGTTAACTTTTTATTTTTTTTTCCAAAGTCTCAAAAAATAGACAACTAATACCATACAACTAAAAGTAAAGGAGAGTTTCAAAAAACAGATCAAGCCAAATCTTATAGACAATCAATAGAAGAAGAAAAAATATTTCAAAATCATTCTGCTTGATCTAGATACACCTGATATTGAAATGGGAGGAAATATATTGTTATAAAGAGAAAATACAAACATATTTCACTTATAAGTGAGGATGCAATATCCCAAACAACATATCAACAAGTTAAATTAAAAATTAATGTTCAAGTAATATACTTTGGTCAAAATTGAATCAAATCCATGTAAGAATTAGTCACTATTAGTCATTATTTTCTTTTCTTTTTTTTTTGTTTTCTTTCCCTCACCCCCTCTCTCCTTCTCTCTCTGTCTGCTCTCCCCTTCCCCAATGCCCCACTATGTCATTAATTGTCATGTATTGTCCTCATATCAAAGTTGAACACATAGGATTCATGATTCTCCATTCCTGTGATGTTTCACTAAGAATAATGTGTTCCACCTCCATCCACGTTAGTACAAATGCTGCAAAATCTCCATTGTTTTTGATGACTGAGTAATATTCCATGGTATACATATACCATAGCTTACCAATCCATTCCTGGGTTGAAGGATATTTAGGCTGTTTCCACATTTTAGCAATTGTACATTGGGCTGCGATAAACAGCCTAGTACAAGTGTCTTTATAATAAATTTTTTTTTCTTCTGGATAGATGCCCAGTAATGGGATTGCAGGATCAAACGAGAGGTCTAGGTTGAGTTCTTTTAGCTTTCTCCATACTTCCTTCCAAAAAGGCTGTATTAGTTTGCAGTCCCACCGGCAGTGTAGAAGTGTTCCTTTCTCCCCACATCCATGCCAACATCTGCAATTTTGAGATTTTGTGATATAGGCCATTCTTGCTGGAGTTAGATGACATCTCAGGGTGGTTTTAATTTGCATTTCTCTAATAATTAGGGATGATGAGCAATTTTTCATGTGTTTACTGGCCATTCATCTGTCATCTTGATTCTATTCATCTCTCTTCCCCATTGATGTATGGGATTGTTGGTTTTTTTCTTATAGATTAATTGAAGTTCTGTATAAATCTTGGTAATTAAACTTTTGACAGATTCAAAATGTGCAAATATCCTTTCCCATTGGGTAGGTTGTCTATTTGCTTTGGTTGTTGTCTCCTTGGCTGTACAGAAGCTTTTTAGTTTAATTAAGTCCCATTTATTTATTGTTGCAGTTGTTGCTATTGACATTGCAGTCTTCCTCATAAAGTCTTTCCCCAGGTCAATATCTTCCAAAGTTTTGATCAAAAATTAAACAAAAGGGTACAACTTGTCTTCTTTCTGGAGGATGCACGGATAGTTCAAACTGTGTCCACAACGTATTGTGCTGTAAGTATATTAGTTTCACTATACTAGTTTTTTGGTCATAGCAAGTTATTCATCCCTAGAAACACAAGTTTCTCCATCCACCAAATGAATATTATAATTCCTTCTATGTTTAAGTTTCATGAGTTCTTCTTGAGAACTGAATGAATTAATTTGTATGAAAATTTCTTGAGGAGCACTCTCCAACTGTGCAGTGTTTGCATAAACTGTGATTAGAGCTTGATGCCACTGTTATTTCAAAGAGAGTTGTAGCTACAGCCTTGTCTGCTTAAGGACAGATAACACAAGCATCTGGTACTTCATAGCTATTTCACTTGTTTCTACTGATGATTGCAATGAATGAATCTATAGAAAGATCCGTGCCGCAGAACGCGTGATGCAACTTTACCTGGCTGAGAGCCATGCGAAGAAGTAGAATTCGCCATAGGCTTGTAGAAGCAAAGGTTCTGAAGGAAAGAAAATCTCCTCAGAAATACAATACCACTATTCCCATTAAAAATTGTGATGTTCCTTGTGGCAACCATTGTAAGCAGAATCCTTCTTAAGATTCTTTGCACATTTAGGCAATTAATTCAAATGCAAAACCCAATTAACTGCATATCCCATAATCAAATCAGTTTCAAACAAGTGTCCCAAATTCCAAAAGGCTTTGAAAACACTACCAACATGAAACAGAACAGATAATGTACCAGATGCCACAACATGAAAGGTTTTCATTACATTTTCAGACCCAAATAGAGCTGCAAAATGTAACTTATTAAATATGTCTGAGTTGTACTAAACATGCTATTTTAATTCACCAGGATGATTTTAACTTGGTATAAATCAAGGTAGAGAACTTTGTGGGACAGAGATAGGAAGTAGCTGTCTCTACTAAGTGGCTTAGTTCCCACTCTATCTAGAGTTAGATAGAATTCTGCTTAAATGCCTCTGATGACCAGCTGTGAGTTCTTAGGAAAATTAATTAAACTCTTTGGAGCTGCATTGGATCCTTGCTTTTCCATACTTGTGATACTTTATTTGGGAGGATGTTCTCTAAATCCATCCAGATACACACAGAAGACGTGAATTCTCTGTCTTTCTTTATGAGTGAATAGTACTCCATGGCATACATGAACCACAATTTATTTATCCATTCATGGGTTAATGGGCACTTGAGTTATTTCCACATCTTTGCAATTGTGAATTGAGTTGTAATAAACATTCTAGAGCAAATATCCTTGTGGTAAAATGATTTTTTTTCTTCTGGGTAGATATCTAGAAATGGGATTGTGGATCAAATAGAAGGTCTACTTTTAGCTCTTTGAGGATTCTCCATCCTTCTCTCCAATATTAACACGAAACTAGTAGATACATATACAAGCCATGTGAGAGAAAAATGCATTTAAATCAAGAAAGGAGGCGTGAGGCCGGGCACAGCGTCTCACACCTGTAATCCTAGCACTCTGGGAGGCCGAGGTGGGTGGATTGCCTGAGCTCAGGAGTTCAAGACCAGCCTGAGCCAGAATGAGACCCCGTCTCTAAAAAATAGCCTGGTGCTGTGGCAGGTGCCTGTAGTCCCAGCTACTTGGAAAGCTGAGGCAAGAAAATCGTTTGAGCAGAAGAGTTTGAGGTTGCTGTGAGCAATGACTCCATGGCATTCTACCGAGGACAACAAGTGAGACTCTTTCTAAAAAAAAAAAAAAAAAAAAAAAAAAACGTAGCAAAACTCTTCTGGGCTTAGGGTTGTTTTAAGAAAAATGCAAGGTCTGGGGTCTGTGCTAAGTGTTCACCCCACCAGCAGGAGCTCTTGTTACTCGTGTGTTCTGTCCCATGCCCTGACCTCATGGACCACTTGTGGACTAGACAGAGGCATCTACTTATAGACCTGACACATGAACAATAATACTTGTTATTGTTTTAAAGATGTCTCGATAACAGATTTTTTCTTTGACTATGATAGTGTTTGCCCTACTATGTGATGTGACACAATGATGGCTGGTGAATATCAAGGCAAAAAAAGGCCAGATAGGTATGTGACTTCAGAAGCCTTAGAAATTTCACTCTTCTATGCCCAATAATAGATACTCTCTCCTGCCTTTTTTGTTAATATTCAACACTAAACTGATATGTCCATGTGATTTTCCTTAAGAACACAAATACCCTGGGAGGGGTCCCTGTAGAATGCTTTCTGCACAAATAAGATCTGAGTGTGAGGAGGCCATGTGCTGTAGGGATATGCTGGGAAGAGGGGAGCCTGCCCAGGGGAGCACAGGTGTACTCAGGGTGATGGGCAGGAGGCAGTGCTGCCAATGGAAACCCACTTTTTCAACAAGTATCAGTTAATGCCTATTGTTAGCTATGTGATTTGACTTAGCTTTGTGTATCTTTGTCCTCATCTTTAGAATGAGAACAATAATGCCTATTTAGTGAGAAATAATTGAATTAATATATGAAGATGATTGGGTTTACTTTTAGAACATTTATTTGTTTTAACAGTAATTATTAAGCCCTCAAAATACCTTCATTATTAACTGTTTCATGTCCTAATTGCTGGGTAAACAAGTAAAGTTTTGTTCATTTTGACGTTTTGGTTTCCAAGGCTAATTACTTTTGTGACTACTTCCAAGTTGTGTTAGTTGATAATAGTACACATAGGTGCATTAAAATGAGTGACATCTTGGAGATAAAACTTATAATAGATATCATCTGCTAATTTATTGATCTTTATCAGGCATTATCTACTCACTAGAATTTATCTATCTGTGCACAATTTGGTTTTTTAAAGCAAATTTATTTTTGTATTTGATACTGAGTCACCTATAGTTAAGCAGGTGTCACCAAATATGCTGGGACAATTCCTCCCATTGATGGGGAACTGTTTGTGATTTACGCAGATGAGCAGTCATTAATAAGGTTTTTTAGGTGATGTGATGTGCAAAACATGTTCTTAAATGGAAAGATCAATGTTTGTCATTATAAAAGCCTAAACATAAAAATATCAGAAAGCAAGATGGTGGAATCAGCCTGTGGTTAGATAATTCAGGACTTAAGGAGAACGAGTTGAGGATGCAGCAGAAGTGGGTGCCTATTTCCTCCTTCTCACAGCTCACTAACTATGAGACAGGAAAACTCAAAACTAAAGTAGTTTGAACATGGCAACTTCCACTATTCAAATGAAACAACAGGTACACACTCAGGAATGAAACAATCAGGCAAATGTTGTATGTATAAAATTCTGTTTTCTTTGGCTTTAATAACATTTTTGATTCTTCTAAGTTTTCATTCATTCATTCATTCATTCACTCACTCATTCATAATGAAATATTTATTGATCCCCAGGCTGTATGTGGTAATGGAACTACTCATGCTCCATATCCTCCCAAAGACTATGAACTAGGAGAGCAGACAGACATGCAAGACGGTAAGTGGTGCAGAAGAAGGACAAGAGGAAGTCGTCTTTGAGCAGAAGGGGGCTCTGCTTTGGGCTAGATAGTGGTTTGGGGAGGGCTTTGTTGTGGCCATGACCTCTAAATGTTTGATGTCCTGTCTGTGGGATGGTCTCTGCAGCAGGCTTCTGACCTTGACATGGCAGTGGGTGTTTCTGCTCACTTCTTAGTTCTTGTTCTTTGTCTACAGTTTGAATTAGACCATCGCTGATATGCAGGGGGGAAAAAAGTGTAAGGACTGAGTGTCTCTGGTCCCTCCACTTCATTTGGGGGAGGTGGAAAGTGAGGTCCTGAGTAGGGAAGGATTTCCCTGAGGTCACACAGCCAGGGCCACTACAACTAAAACTTCTTGTTTGCCAGTCCAAAGCTCTTTGCCTTACTGGCAAGCTGTTTTCAACGTTTCCCTTGGTTTTCTGAAGAGCAGGTTTGGCAAATGATCAAAGTAAGATAGAGCTCTCTGATAGTTCTTACCATTAAACAGTAACATATAGCTCTTGGATAGTTCTTACCATCAAACATTTCAAACTTTGCAGAAGGACCAGCTTTTCCCCCCCTACCATTACCACTTCTGTGTCAAGAAAATAAGGCTAAGAGAGAAGCTGTAATTTGTTCAAGGTCACGCAGTGGTCACTGAATGTTTGTCCAAACTGGCAATATCTTTGTCTAACATCTGTAACTTTTGCATTTATCTTTCTGCCTATTCACATCTAGATGAATCACATAGTTTCTGCTCTTAAGGATTTTACAATCTAGTAGAAATACCAAAATAAACAAAAATAATACAAGGAAAAGAATTCATCAAAACACAAGAGAGGAGGAATTTCTATAAGAGTTTAGAGGAGAGATGTGAATCTGGGATGGATTTGAGGAAAATGTATTTGAACTGACATTTTAGGAGTTTGTGTGATTCAGACATGTGGAGATGGCATGAGAATAGGAATCTCTGAGAATAATTATTGTTTCCACAGAAGTTTTAAGTAAAGAACTGTGTAAAATGAGAAGCTCATTTTGAGTGACATGTTGGTATATATAAAAGATGTATGGAGAATAATGGTAGAAGAGAAAATGACATAAAGTTATGGATAGATTTAAATGTCCAGAATTTGGACAATTTGCTACAGAGAGACCATAGATCTAATAGATCATTAAATATGAAATGTATGATTTTAAATCAAAAGTGTAGTTTATTTATCTCAAACAAAGGACGTACAATTAATGTATGTACCTATATTGTAGACAGCTTGTTTATGGTAGCAGCAAAGAAGCCTGGAGACCGAGGGGCGAAGAAATTGCAGAAGGCAGTTTCTACAGCTTGTTGAGAATTAAACTTTTTCCTTGCAAGTAATGGTCCAGCACCTATAAGAAGTGTTCTCAGTTGGTGCAAGGTCTGGTGAACACAGTGGACGACAGAGTTTCAAAGTTCAGCTTCTGTAGTTTGACCCATGTTTTTTGTGTGACACATGGTCCGACATTCTTACAAGAGAGCTGGCCCGTCTTGGCTACTTAATCTCACCATCCTTTCATCCTTTCATCCAGTTGGCTGCAGTAAAATCCATTGTAATCGACTGACCAGGTTTCATGAAGCTGTAGTAGATAATACCAAAACTGGACACCCACACAGACATCATCAGCTTTCTTTGATGACTATTTGGTTTTGGACTGTGTTTCGGCACTTATTGTTTATGCAACCATTGTGCTGAATGCCAGCAATTGTCAGAAAGAATCTATTTTTCATTACATGCAACAATATGGTATAGAAATAGTTCACTTTTATGTTGTGACAGCAAAGAAAAGCAAGCCTCCAGAGGATTTCTCTTCTCACACCCACTTAATTCATGCAGAACCGAACTATCTGTCTTTTATTACTTGGCTGATTTGTTTCCAGTGGTCTAATATTGCAGGAATAGTAAGGTCCAACCTCACTGCTAATTCACGTGTAGGTTGAGGTGGGTTCCCTTCCACGACAGCTTTAGCTCATTATTGTCCACCTTGGTCTCAGGTCACCCACGTGGTTCATTTTCAAGATTAAAATCAGCAGAACTTCTCAAACCATCAATGTACTTGCCCACTCATTAGCCACATCCTTTCCAAACCCTTCATTGTGCTACATTTCTGGGCTACATTGGTTACCTGATAGAACTCATATTCAAAAATAACATGAATTTTTGTCTTATCTATGGTTTTACAAAAATTTCTCTAAAATAATATTTAAAAGACAATCACAAGCCAAAACATGTGTTAGAAATAATGAGGATGTACCATCACAATGTAAACAAAACAAGAAGTGTCAAAATGAAATGTCAGAGATATTAACTATCAAACTTAGTACTTAAGGAAATCAGGCATTTCATACCTAATCACCTAATATTCAGAGGAGCAGAGTGATCCAGATTAAGTCTGATTTTCTCCTTCCCAAAATAAAAAAGTTTGTTTCTAAAATTTTAACTTCTTAAAGATTTAAAAACCTGTTTTCTAGAATTTACATTTTAAAATTTATTTGGTTCATTGAAAAAGCATGCATTTAATAATGTGGTTAATATCCCTTTTTTTCCTGTCTAATTTTAAATTTTGAGCTGCTATTCTCAGAAAGACTTGTGTTTACAGCACATAAAGTGTCAGTGAGTCAGCAACTATGTCATCAAGTTCTCTAAGCATCGTATTTGGTTAACGTTTATTTCACCTAACGTTGACTCAAAGTTTTTTAATAGGCAAGTAGGAATCACATGTGATCTACTTAACAAATTTTAATTTTCCTACCTAATAATAAAATATGCAAAAAATGAAGAAAACTATGTGATTCTTTTCAGGTGATAATAAATAATAAAAAGTATTTATTGAATGCATTTTCTAAACCTCATTTAGGTTGACACTGGTTTTCATAGTAACGCTATAATGTGACATGATCAGTGCTACTGCAGAGATACCAAGGGTAGGGGGAGTCACCCCATTGTCACTGGCGAATGGCAGAACTGGGACCAACATCCCCATACCTGATTTCAGAGATAATGCTTGTATCACGTCTTCATCCAGCCTCATGGTTATTATTTAAAATATTTCCTCTAGTGTATTTTCTTCATAATGCACATAGCTGTCTTCATAAACACAGACTATGTTTCGGTGAAAAAAAATTCATCTTAACACATAGGCATAGTCTGATCTTATGTTGGCTATTGTCACCTTGAATTTCTAATAAAACAGAAGGCAGAAGTAACTACAAATTTATAATCTTTGAGAGATGTCAGTCTATATTTTAAAACCACCTTACTTGGTGTTGGAAGAAACTTCAGATTGGGTTTGAAAATACATGTACTGTTAAGCCCTGTGGCAGTTTCTGACCTGTCATGATGCCACTCACTTTCAAAGGAAGTATTCTTAGACGCTGAAAATATTTTCGCTGAATAAAGAGGCCATTTTGGAGAGTGAGGAGGTTAATATTATGCACGTGCAACTGCTCAGCTTCCTCTCACCCTGCCAGAGCTGAGCAATTATTCTACCGTCTCTCTGCCTGTCCCCACCCGCACACCATTTCCTTAAATTGCTATGGAAATTAAATCGTGAGAGATGCTCTTCTTGCAAAAATGCCTCCTTCAGAATCCTCTCAGCTCTGCCCTAGCCAATTTGGAATGGAAAATCACCCCACATTTCTATGTAACGGAGAAAGGCCTGGGCCAGACCTAAAAGGCACACTTTGCTCGACATCTGTGATGGCGTCATATTGCATCAAAACAACCTTGATGCTCAGACGAGCGGAAGCCTCCTGCTGCGTCCACCCGGCGTGTAACAAGCTGGTATCAGCCACCTCCGCTCCCTCACCCACAGGGTCACACCTCAGAGGGACAGTCAGGAATTGTAAAGGGCCCAGTTCACATGACATTATGTCATGATCACATGCATACATGGAATATATTTCCCATCTTTTTTTCTTCATTTTGTTTCTTATTCATTGGGTGTTGTATGTAGCACACTTGAGGAGACCTGAGATTTTTTTTTTTAAGTCTTAATTTAAAAAAACTAGACATTTAGTTGCTTACTGATTGATAACTTGCGGGTGGCACCCCTTTGCCACTCCGGGTCAGTGTCACAGTTTAGACTGCGGCTATGTAAGCAGCCAACAATGACGTAATCCTAAGTGTTGAAAGGCCAGTGGCAGCCAAACGTCCGGGTAGAGGAGTCACCCCTGGCTTTATAGTCAAGGACCGTTTCTCACATTTTGGAAACCCTCCGTTTATAGTCCCTGGCAGGACACTCGAGTGTCTAAAAGCTGTGATGATTTTGAAGCTTCAGATACCTCCCCTGTGCGGACATCCCCTCCCCCCCAAAAGACCCTGCTCCTGCACACAGGACAGAGCAAAGGAACTGTGGCCTGGATGTCCGTCGGTCTGTGGAAGTAGAGAGCTGGAACATCGTCCTCACGGTTCCAAAGACAGAGAGCTGAGTTTGGAGGAATTACCAGAGGTGCATGGTGCAGATGCCGGGCACGGGCTGCAGGAGGAGCTACTGAGCAGAGTAAATCTGGGAAACTCAAAATGCGAAAACAGGACACGGCACGGTTTCCCACCCAGGAACCACCGAACATTCAGGAGGTGCCTCACTTCTACCCAAAATCTTTGTTCCTTTGGGAAGGTGGTAGATTTAAGCGCTCTCTGAGGCCCACATCAAAAGTTTCTAGTTTCATTTATGATGCTGAAATGACCTTCTTCCCCATAAATACAGTACAAAGAAAAGTTAGATGATGATTCCTCCTCACCTTTTGCAGCTTAGATCCCTCACAAACAAACCATTTGATCTTGGTGCTTTGGATATGACCTTTGTCTATCAAATTCTCAACGTATGGCTTTGTAGAATTAGAGAGCTTAGTTTAATTCCGGACTCCCCTGCCCAGTTCCACTGGACTTGACATACTCTTTATACCCATGATTTACACCTTCGTGTATTTGCTTTCTCTAAATTCATAAACAAACAACCAAACTTTAGTGCCTTTCAATAACTATTCTTTGGTGCACCGAACCCCCAAATTTGGTGAACTGATAAGAAGGTAACCCTGACTGTGAGAATCAGGTTTATAGCCCACCTTCCCTGTCTCTCTCCTGTCCCACTTTCCATCCCCAACCTCAGGGCTTTCATGATTTCCCTTCCTTCCCTCCCTCCCTCCTCCCCTCCCGCCTTCCTTCCTTCCCTCCCTCCCTCCCTCCCTGCCCTCCTTCCTTCCTTTCTTCCTTCTTTTCTCCCTCTTTCCACTCCCTCCCTTCCTCCCTCCCTCCCTCCCTCCCTTCCTCCCTCCCTTCCTTCCTTCCTTCCCTCGTTCCCTCCCTCCCTCCCTTCCTTTCTTCCTTCTTTTCTCCCTCTTTCCCCTCCCTCCCTTCCTCCCTCCCTCCCTCCCTTCCTCCCTCCCTCCCTTCCTTCCTTCCTTCC